>CM053027.1:165220565-165453065 GCA_028564925.1 Lithobates sylvaticus | reverse complement strand
TCCCTACACAACCTCAAATTAATAGATACCAAATGGTCCCTGCTGTCTCTCGGACCCGTGTGTGTCCCAGCAGACAGCGCGGGGGGACGGGAAGGGCGTAGACTCCCGTGGGAGTCTATGCCTGAAAGTGGGAAGTGGGTATCTGCACCCCCTCCCCCCTGAAAGGTGCCAAATGTGACACCGGAGGGGGGAGGGTTCAGAAAAGCGGAGGTTCAATTTTTTGTGTGAACCTCTGCTTTATTTCATTGGACGGTTCCTTGGTCCCAGGTGTTGAATAGAATGGAAGACTCTCGGGGCATATCCACCATACACTGACACCATGCATATTTTACATAAAAAATCCACCATCCTAAATATCACCTTTTTATATAACCTAATTACACATCATTTTAGAACAATAATGTGTTTTGAACTATACAACCTTATAGCAAAAATTGTTCTCATATCTTATTCTTTTTGCTCGATTTTGTTGTTTTTTTTTTTGTTTTGTTTTTTATATACATATTTATATAGCAGTGACTTTCACCAAGGACTCACTGGTGGTGAATAAATTACTGTCATTTAAAACACATGCACCAGGAAGAGTCACTTGTAGTGAATATTTGGTGAATGTCAGATTAACTGCCTTATAAACATGCCACCATGTTTTTTTAAAATGCTGGCAAGGTAAACACATTTGTTGTTGGTATCAACTTATTTCACTTGTACAACAGAGCTCAGGCTGAGCTAGGGCAAAGAAGCACAATAAGCCAAGTGGTTGGGCTGTGGTGCTCATGCGTTAATAGGGAGCATGCTTATAGGAAGAGCGCAGATTGACAGAGGGATGAGCTAATCAATCTGCTGATGCTCCATTCACTGTCTATTCCAGGCTTGGGAAGGGACAAAACCTGTAATGCCCCGTACACACGTTTGGACTTTGTCCGCCGGACCTAGTCCAGCGGACAAACCGCCGGACTTTCCGAGCGTGTGACTTGCCCACACACGCCCGGACTTCCGAGCGTGTGACTTGCCCACACACGCCCGGACTTCTCCGGCGGACAATCCGCGGGACTTTTGAAAATGAACGGACTTGCCCACACACGGAGCACTCTGTTCATTTAGAACGTAACTGCAGGTAGACGGGGCTAGCGAAGGCAGTGAATGCCGCCGCGCTAGCCCCGTCACCTGGTATGGATTTAAAGGGAATCCCCACACCGTAAAAACGGCATGGGTGTCCCCCAAATCCATCTCAGACCCTTGTCCGAGCACGCAGCCCGGCAGGCCAGGAATGGGGTGGGGACGAGCGAGCGCCCCCCCTCCTGAGCCGTACCAGGCCGCGTGCCCTCAACATGGGGGGTGCCCTGGGGAAAGGGGGGCCGTGCGGCCCCCCACCCCAAAGCACCTTGTCCCCATGTTGATGTTGACAAGGGCCTCTTTCCGACAACCCTGGCCGTTGGTTGTCGGGGTCTGCGGGCGGGGGCTTATCGGAATCCGGGAGCCCCCTTTAATAAGGGGCCCCCAGATCCCGGCCCCCCACCCTATGTGAATGAGTATGGGGTACGATGTACCCCTACCCATTCACCTAAGGTGTAAAGTGTAAAAAACAAAAACACACAATTTTTTTAAAATATTTTATTGCACTGCTCCGGGGGTCTTCTTCCGTCTTGGGGGGTCTTCTCGCCGGACTCCTCCGCTATTTTACCGAGCAGAGGAGGCCGGCTACCTTCTTCGTCCGTCGCCGCTGTCTGGGGGTCTCGATCCGCCTTCGGGGGTCTTCCGGGGTCTCTTTTGTTCTTGCCGCTGTCGTCGTTTTCTGCGCCGCCGCCGCTGCCTTCTTCTTCTTCTTCCTCTTCTTCTTCTTCCGATGTTGACTAGTCGCTGTCTGTGGCCGGAATGCCAGAGCCGCGCTGTGCTGGGACTTATATAGGGACAAGGGGACAGGGTCACATGCTCATGTCACATGGTGACCCCGCCCCCCTATGATGTCACAGTCCCAGCATCCTCCGGGACTGTGACATCACAAGGGGGCGGGGTCACCATGTGACATGAACATGTGACCCTGTCCCCTTGTCCCTATATAAGTCCCAGCACAGCGCGGCTCTGGCATTCTGGCCACAGACAGCGACTAGTCAACATCGGAAGAAGAAGAAGAAGAAGAAGAGGAGGAAGAAGAAGAAGAAGAAGAAGAAGAAGAAGAAGGCGGCGGCGGCGCAGAAAACGACAACAGCGGCAAGAACAGAAGAGACCCCGGAAGACCCCCGAAGGCGGATCGAGACCCCCAGATGGCGGCGACAACGAACAAGGTAGCCGGCCTCCTCTGCTCGGTAAAAGAGCTAGGTAAAATAGCGGAGGAGTCCGGCGAGAATACCCCCCAAGACGGAAGAAGACCCCTGGAGCAGTGCAATAAAATATTTTTAAAAAGTTGTGTGTTTTTTTTTTTACACTTTACACCTTAGGTGAATGGGTAGGAGTACATCGTACCCCATGCTCATTCACATAGGGTGGGGGGCCGGGATCTGGGGGCCCCCTTATTATAGGGGGCTCACGGATTCCTATAAGCCCCGCCCGCAGACCCCGACAACCAACGGCCAGGGTTGTCGGGAAGAGGCCCTTGTCTTTATCAACATGGGGACAAGGTGCTTTGGGGTGGGGGGGCCGCACGGCCCCCCTTTCCCCAGGGCACCCACCCATGTTGAGGGCACGCGGCCTGGTAAGGCTCAGGAGGGGGGCACTCGCTCGTCCCCACCCCTTTCCTGGCCTGCCGGGTTGCGTGTTTGGATAAGGGTCTGAGATGGATTTGGGGGGGACCCCCACGCCGTTTTTTTCAGCGTGGGGATTCCCTTTAAATCCATGCCAGGTGACAGGGCTAGCGCGGCGGCATTCACTGCCTTCGCTAGCTCCGTCTACCTGAAGTCACGTGCTAAATGAACGGACTTTCCGATGAACGGCAAGTCAGTTCATTTCCAAAAGTCCGGCGGACTAGCATACTAACGGCGGGATTGTCCGCCGGACTGCCAAGTCCAGCGGATAATTTTAAAACAAAACTTAAAACCTAGTCCGCCGGACTTTTGGCGCCAAAAAGTCCGCCGGCGCCCACACACGGGGGGAAAGTCCGCTCGTGTGTACGCCGCATGAGTGCAACTTAACCGCAGCAGAAAAAAAGCAGGCGTCCTGCCCTGGCAGACAGAATCACGTTGTGTGACAGGGCTATGTAAATCTTAGCACTGAATAGCCATAAATAGTAATCGTTGCCTGGTAAAACAGCTCCCATATATGTATTTTTAGCTGTTTTCTTGGAGTTCAGCTTTAAACTTTCTTATTTGAGTTTTTTTCGTGCTGTAGGATATAATGCAATCTAGTTAATGTCAGCTGTATTCAAATAATTTTGGCATTCAAGGGGTTGCTCGTGATATGATAAAAGTTGCAGGATTCATGATTTTCTCTTAGGAAAAGCTATTAAACTGACAACAGACAGCCCTCTGATATATTGTGGTGACAGTGTTCTCTGACAGCAAATCACATTTTCTGAGGGTATATAGTTAAAGGTACAGTGCCTTCTTCTAGATTATTGTTCTTTTCTGGCTCCAATCATATCTGATTCCAGATTTTATTAACATTTTTACCCACAAATGTTTCAACTCAGCTAAAAATATTGAATGTATAAGTCTGAGCTTTATGATTATTTTTAGACCTCTATACACTATAATCTAGGCAAAAACCTATATTACTTATACATGAATGCAAAAGATCATTTAAAATAGACATTTCTTGCTAGTTTGGACAACAGGCTGCATTAGTACAAAGATTAAACTAGTTAGAAACGTTTTTATTCTTTATTTGACCTAGTACAAAGATTAAACTAGGTAGAAACGTTTTTATTCTTTATTTGACCAGGATAACATCTACTGTTTTGGTGACATCAGACATCATGGTGCTATCATACAGTCTATGCATGTTTTTGTCCAGCATTTAACAATTATTTCCCAAAATATTAGGATGCTTCACAGTGAACCTTTACTTAATGCCGATGATCTAAAGAGAAAAGGGCTGCCTAAGAGCTGGCATCACAATGTGTCGGTGAACCCAAAAGACCCAATGACGTTGATTTATTAAAGGCAAATAGACTGCGCACTTTGCAAGTGCAGTTGCTCAAGAGCTTAGTAAATGAGGTGAAGCTTCACTTTGCAAAGAATACCCAATCACATGCAAGGAAAATTAAACAACAGCATTGTTTCTTGCACATAATTAGATGATGGAAGTCAGCAGAGCTCCCCCTTATTTACTAATCCACTGTTTGCCTTTAGTAAATCAACCCCAATGTGTGAGCTGCTCAGGCTCTCGAAGGGGCACAAGTCCTTGACATCTACCACCAAGAGTGCTGGTCTGGGAGAGAGCTCATCCCGCTCCTGTGAATTCTAAATGTGTAAGAAGGTCTCCCTTATACGGCACATCTATACAATGCCTTGGATCGATGGTTATTGGCAACCTCAGCCTGAACTCCGGATAGGCCATGCCCCTAACACATTTTGCTCTGCCCCTCGGAGCTTAATCATGGGGCAGGAGATCCCAAGCTTAAGGGGGAGTTTATATGCATCATCGGCTGTCACAATGAATGAAAAAAGGATTTCAGGTGTGTGCGGGTCTATTATAAGGCTCTATAAATAACCTGGTAAGGATATAATGCAGTTAGACCGCAAAACCTATTGAACGTAAAAGTAAGAAACCAAAAGTGAAAAAACAGGAATGCAAAGAATGCAAAAACTCCCCCTATCAGAAAAGCCCTGTAAAAACTCTGTTTTATTATCTCTCTTCAAAGCCCTAAGTCCTGTGGCTTTCTCCTGCTCCGTTTTTTCTGTTATCAGCATGATGACTTCTGACAAGTTCTCTGTCAACTGTGATAAAACCAGCCTGAATTTTGTGTCAGGGTGGGTGCTATAAATAAATGAGCAGAGAGCTGGTCTATTCACAGCACAACTCTGAAAGTATCTGCCTATGGGGAGGGAAGTGTGTGCCTTTCCTCCAATCGGCTGTCTCCCAGGGTAAGCAAAGAATCCACACCCACAGGTGAATCAGGAACAGAAAATGTTAACACAATGTGCACTTTCTAAACAGTATATATATCTTTTTTTGTTTACAAACCTTTTTTATTGAGGCTTAATTGTGGTAGAATAAGAGGTTTCAATTACAGTAAAATTAACATATAAAGGTTATTCAGTTATATAATTATTGAAAAATAGAGGTCTTTAAAAAGGGTCAACACTGCAAATATTGACTGTTTGCATAAATGTAATGTAAGACACTGATGAAATGTTTGTAATTGTACTTTAGTATACCATAGTAACATCTGACAAAAATATATAAAAACAGTGAAGCAGAAGACTGTGGAAATTAAGATTTGTGTCATTCTCAAAACCTTTGGTCATGGCTGTACAGTGCCTTGAAAGTATTCATACCCATTGAAATTTTCCACATTTTGTCATGTTACAACTAAAAACATAAATGTATTTTATTGGGATTTTATGTGATAGACCAACACAAAGTGGCACATAATTGTGAAGTGGAAGGAAAATGATAAATGGTTTTCAATTTTTTTTACAAATAAATATCTGAAATATGTGGCGTGCATTTGTATTCGGCTCCCCTGAGTCAAAACTTTAACCACCTCAGTACAGTGCATTTTCACCCCCTTCCTGACCAAGCCATTTTTCAGCTTTCAGCGCTTTCGCACTTTGAATGACAATTGCGCGGTCATACAACACTGTACCCAGATGAAATTGTTATCATTTTGTTCCCACAAATAGGGCTTTGGTGGTATTGGTGGTATTTGATCCCCTCTGCGGTTTTTAGGAACAAATTAAAAAAAGGAGGGAGGGACAAATTAAAAAAAAAAAAACAATATTTCTTTCTTTTTGCTATATTAAATATCCCCAAAAATATATAAAAAAAAAAATGTTTTTTCTCAGTTTAGGCCGATACGTATTCTTCTACACATTTTTGTTAAAAAATAAATTGCAATTAGCGATTATTGATTGGTTTGCGCAAAAGTTATAGCGTTTACAAAATAGGGGTAGTTTTATAGCATTTTTATTAATATTTTTTTTCTTACTAGTAATGGCGGCGATCAGCGATTTTTATGTTGACTGCGACATTATGGCGGACACATCGGACATTTTTGACACATTTTTGGGACCATTGTCATTTATACAGCAATCAGTGCTATTTAAATGCATTGATTCCTGTATAAATTACACTGGCAGTGAAGGGGTTAACCACTAGGGGGCGGGGAGGGGTTAACATGTTCCCTGGGAGTGATTCTTACTGTGGGGGGAGGGGGACTCACAAGGGGAGGAGACCGATCGGTGTTTCTCTGTACTGAGAACACACCATCGGCTACTCTCCTCTGACAGGAGCGTTGATCTGTGTGTTTACACACACAGATCCACGGTCCCGCTGTGTTGCCGGGCTATCGCGGGTGCCGAGCGGACATCGTGGCCGCTGGGCACGCGCATCGGGTGCCCAGTGACACGGCGGGCGCGCGCGCTCCCTGGAGGGCTGTGAAGGGGAGGACGTCATATGACATCCTCCCGCGCTGAGAGCTGCGCTGCCTGGCCGTCAATAGACGGCCGGCGGTCGCGAGGTGGTTAAAGAACCACCTTTCACTGCAATTATAGCTGCAAGTCTTTTTGGGTATGTCTCTTCCAGCTTTGCACATCTAGAGAGTGAAATTTTTGCCCATTCTTCTTTGCAATATAGCTCAAGCTCTTTCAGACTGGATGGAGGGGGAAGAACCATGCCCCAAAACGCATTGACATGACAACAGTCACCCACTTCCCATTCTCTCCTCGGCTTGTGCTTCATCCACCACCCTGTGTTCCAAGCCTTGTTCTGGATCCGTGTTCCCTGAGCATATGACGTCACGCTTGGGCACTTCCACCTGCCGGTCCCTGCCAGTTGCTTTTTTTGCTTATGTTTGATGCAATTGACCCTCCACCCAGCTCTGCATACATCCGCTCTCCCCTTACATTGGAGTAGGCTTGGCACATGAGGAGCTCAGTTTACCATCGCACCATTGCTACTTACAGCTGGTTCACACTCCACCGCCCAACAAGGTACTGTCACAGCGGTAATTATGTTGCATAGCTGTTGCATCCATGCAAGGAGATTTTAATTGTTGGTATTCATTAACCTTACAACATAGTTACAATAAACTGACTTATGATTTTTTCATACTGACTTCATCTTTTTCCATATGAGGTGATTCCGATCAGTTCTTTCAGTTGTGGCTGCTTCTGTATGTTTGAGACTGGATGGAGAACATCTGTGAACAGCAATTTTCAAGTCTTGCCACAGATTCTCAATTGGATTTAGGTCTGGACTTTGACTGGGCCATTCTAACACATGAATTTGCTTTGATCTAAACCATTCCATTGTAGCTCTGGCTGTATGTTTAGAATCGTTGTCCTGCTGGAAGGTGAACCTCCGCCACCGTCTCAAGTTTTTTGCAGACTCTGAAAGGTTTTCTTCTAAGATTGCCCTGTATTTGGCTCCATCCATCTTCCCATCAACTCTGACCATCCTCCCTGTCCCTGCTGAAGAAAAGCATCTGCACAACATGATTCTGCCATCACCATGTTTCACGGTGGGGATGGTGTGTTAAGAGTGATGTGCAGTTTTTAGTTTTTTTCCGCCACACATATTTTGATCTCATCAGAGCACCACCTTCCACATGTTTGCTGTGTCCCCCACATGGCCTCTAGCAAACTACAAACAGGACTTCTTATGGCTTTCTTTCAACAATGGCTTTCTTCTAACAATGGCTTTCTTCTTGCTACTCTTCCATAAAGGCCAGATTTGTGAAATGCACGACTAATAGTTGTCCTGTGGACAGATTCTCCCACATGAGCTGTGGATCTCTGCAGCTTCTCCAGAGTTACCATGGCTGCTTCTCTGATTAATGCTATCCTTGCCCGGCTTGTCAGTTTAGGTGGACAGCCATGTCTTGGTAGGTTTGCAGTTGTGCCATACTCTTTCCATTTTCAAATGATGGATTGAACAGTGCTCTATGAAATATTCAAAGCTTAGGATATTTTTTTTTTTTAACCTAACCCTGCTTTAAACCTCTCAACAACTTTATCCCTGTCCTGTCTGGTGTGTTACTTGGCCTCTATATTGCTGTTTGTTCACTAAGGTTATTTAACAAACCTCTGAGGGCTTCCCAGAACAGCTGTATTTATACTGAGATTAAATTACACACAGGTGGACTCTATTTACAAATTAGGTGACTTTTGAAGGCATTTGGTTCCACTAGATTTTAGGGGTATCAGAGTAAAGGGGGTTGAATACAAAGGCACGCCACACTTTTCAGATATTTATTTTCTCTTCCACTTCACAATTAATTGCCACTTTGTGTTGGTCTATCACATAAAATCCCAATAAAATACTTTTATGTTTTTGGTTGTAACATGACAAAATGTGAAAAATTTCAAGGGCATTATATTCTTAACAAGTTATTTATAGAGCCTTATCATAGAGCTGCACACACCTGACAATCCTTTTTTCATTCATTGTGACAGCCAATGATGCATATAAACTCCCCCTTATACTTGGGATCGCCACCCCAATGATTAATCTCTGAGGGGCAGAGCGAACCACATTGGGGGCATGGCCTGTGGGAGTCCAGGCTGAGGTTGCCACTAACCATCGATCCATGGGATTGTATAGATATGCGGTATAAGAGAGACCTTCTTACACATCACAATGTGTCTGTCGTTTCTTTTTCTGAACATTTCATCTGTGCTTTATCTGAATTAAATTTTTCTTTGCTTTGGGAAATTAATTTTTCTTTGCTTTGGAAGTCCTAACTTCTCAACTTGTGTAGTAAACCTCCGGCCCCCTTAGGTTAATTATGTAGTGCATGCATACCTCTGAGTTATACAGTACACAGTATCTTAGCCTTCTGTATTAAATGCAGTGCCTTCTATTATGCTCAGTGCCTCATTCCTATGTACTACTCACTGCTTCATCCCTCTGCATTACACACAGTGCCTCATACCTCTGTATTACATGCTGCTACTCATTACAACAAATCCTATTTAATTTATTTTTTTTAATTAGTTTTTCTGCAATGTCATGTGTTTAGGGCAGTGATCACCTTTGTTGTTTCCGTGGAATTGTGTCTCTAATAGTTCAGGGAAAATTCATTGTATACTCTTCTACCCATAGTGACTCTGCAGTGCCTTATTTCAATGTTTCACAACCTTTTTCAGTCACGGTTCCATTTACAAGTATGCAAAATCTTGGGGTACCCCAGTCTAAAATGTTAAAAATACATTTTTACCTATTAATGGGAAGCCTGGAACAATGCACACAATCGCCCTGATAAAATTAACTTTACATCAGAAGCCTCCTTCACATTGGAAGCCCCCCACATTACATCAGATTCCTCCCTTCAAATCAGTGGCCCTTCTTTCACATCAGAGGTCCTCCATCTTGTCAGGGGTCCCCGCATTACATCAGACTCCACCATTGACGTCAATGTCCGCCCCCCCTACACGTGATTGCCCCATCACTTCAGATTTAATCCTATACATCAGAGGCCCCCTATAATGTCAGCAGCAGCATCCATCAACATAGCAACAAATGATGCAATGTGTTCTGGCCCTAGAGCAGCCTTTCTCAACCTTTTCAACACAGAGGAACCCTTGAAATAGTTCTCTGGTCTCAGGGAACCCCTGCTAAAAATTAGAGATCTACAACTCATGGTACATTAGTGTGATGGTCAGCGGGAAGAATGGTCTTTACTCTTGTGGTCATTGGGAAGAATTACCTCATTACAGATAGTTAAAAAGATCAATGGTGTCAGTGGGAACTTATCTGAGAGGCAGAAATTGCCCAATGCTGAAGGAACCCCTAGCAACCTCTGGAGGGACTCTAGGGTTCCACAGAACCCTGGTTGAGAATCACTGCCCTAGAGCGTCATTGGTTGTTATGGTATTGGCTGCCAGCCCACTTGCACCTTGGCAGCTCATGATGCTGATCCAGGGCAAACGTGGCACCCTTGTTGAGCAACACTGGCTTACTGCATATCTCTATATTGAAGGCAGGGGCTCATACTTCTATATTAAATGCAGTTCATCATACCTCTATATTACACATGGTAGCTCATATTTTGTATTACACACAGAGTTTCATGCATCTATATTATGCACACTGCCTCTCCTGTGCAGGCATTTTTGCATTCTCTACAGGTCAGGTAATCTTTCAATTCCTTTAGCCTTTACCAAGTCCTTATATTTTCCCTTCTACTCAAGACATTTTACCCTTTTGTCTCCTCTAGAATTATATAGTTAGGCTGATTTTGTTCTGTGTCCATTTCCTGGGATTTAGAAAGACTTTCTGGATGAACATTGGTTATTTTTTGTTGGCTTCTCCTAGGTATTTATGGCAAGCATGCAGGGTTTTCAGTGTTCTTGATTGTTTTAGTTTAAGACATCTCTTGATTTTTCACTGTATACCTACTTAAGCTGCCTTAAAGTGGAACTTTAGTCAGAAAATGAAGTCCTGCTAGATCACCTAAGGTTGGCCCCTTTTGAAGGTATAGCTATAACATTATAAATAAATTCCTATACTGTTTAAAATCCAGTAATTTACTGTCTCCCGCTGCTCTGCATATGCTTAGTTGCTCTATTATTTTCTACACCTTTTTCACCAAATATCAGAGCCACTAGAGGCTGATCTGCTGACAGCCTAAAGATTTACTGCTGCTCAGGGGTTCTGGGCTTCAACAAAATGGCATCCTCCAACAAGAAGAAACAAAAACAATGCTGAAGGCACTTTACAACACACACTAAATAATTTTGGTAGCATAATTAATAATGTGGAATGTATATTCCTTGATAAAGAACATTATTTTTTATCAACAAGTTGTTATGGGTAAAGTTCTGCTTTAACCACTAGGCATCCGCGCTATAGCCGAAAGACGGCTGCAGCGCAGACGCCAATTGCCGGGAGGCAATCCCGTGGGCGCGCATCAGGGAAGTTCTGTGCTGGCCATTTCCCTTGAGAGCAGGATCTAAAATTTTCCGACAACAAAATCCGATCAGACTTTTTCCGATCGTGTGTAGAGAATTCCGACGCACAAATTGCCACGCATGCTCAGAAGAAATTTGGAGATGAAAGCTATTGGCTACTGGCCTCGTGTACGTCACCTCGTTCGGAACGATCAGATTTTCCGACAACTTTGTCCAACCGTGTGTATGCAACACGAGTTTGACAAAATCTGTTGGAAAAAATCCGATGGATTTTGTGGTCGGAATGTCCGACCGTGTGTACGGGGCATAATGCTATACTTCGCAGTGCTTTTGAGAAAAGCTTTACGATTCCTTTTGGCACACCTTACCATAAGTTCACTAGCTATCCTAAGGTTGTAGAATACAAAGCTTAGGTATAAAACTGTTTATATTCCTCTTTCCAAAGTGATATTTTCTAAGCGCTTTAATAAGTGTTAAAAATCTAGGTTGATGTAAGCAATTGATAGGATCATTTTATATTGGAAGAAAAATTGCTATTTCAGCTGCTAATAGATAAAGGGGAAATGGGCACTCATAAAACACAACTTATCTGGCAACAATGCAGTCTGTAGAGACAAGAATGAGGTGACTTTCTCAATGATCAGGAAACACACTATGTATTAAAGGTTCATTTTCAACTGAACTGCCACCTGGGAAAACTTGCTAGAAATCATAAGGCCCATTAAAATTAATTGAGGGTAGATTCACATAGATATTTTCACTGCTCCCATGTTTCATTTTCTGTTCAGTCTACTGTGACTTTATGAATAATCCAGGATTTTACAGGAACAGCTGAGTCAGTTGTTCAAATAGAAACAAGTTTTCCAACAAATAATGTTTTCTGTAAAGTCTAATGTTCACACCATGACAAAAGCGCTTGAAAACTAATACCGATTTTTGCTAATACTGATTATTATAATCTTTAAAGATCTTCCTGTAAGTGCATTGGGGGTTATTTACTAAAGGCAAATACACTTTTCACTGCAAGTGCAGTTGAAAGGGCACTGAAAGTGCACTTGGAAGTGAAGTCGCTGTAGATCCGAGGGGGACATGCAAGGAAAATAAAAAACAGCATTTTAGCTTGCACTTGATTGGATGATAAGATCAGCAGAGCTTCCCCTCATTTCAGATCTACCCCTTAGATTTAGAGCGACTGCACTTCCAAGTGCACTTTCAGTGCAAAGTGGATTTTCCTTTCGTAAATAACCCCCATTGTGTTAGACCAGTGTCTCTCAGCCTTTTTCCAGTCGGGGCACCCTTGAAAAGTATTTTCAGTCTTAAGGCACCCCTGTCTAAGGCTTGGTTCACGTTATTGTGTGTCACGGAACACATGCAAAATCACGCTTGTTCCTGACACACAGACAAATGCTCTGCTCTTTAGGGGTGCCATTAATTCTTAATGGTACCCCACGTATTGGCAAACACATGTTGGTTTGGCGCAATTTAAAAAAAAGGGTTGGAGACTGCTTTCTCTGCATTTCTGCGGGTAGGGAATCCCATTGAAATGAATGGACTACCCTACACGCAGCACGCATCCACACAGATGTGAACCAAGGGCTTGTTCACATGTCAGGTTGGAGGGGCGGTAAAACCACATGATTGAGCTTTTTTTTACTACCCCCATATTCTCCCCCTTTAGATGCAGAGGCAGCACCTGGGGGTGTACACATGCTGTGGCTGCAGCTGGAGGTATACCCAGGGTGAATGGGACTGCACTGCAACTAGCATGGATTGCTTTTCAAAGGAACGGCAGTCTTTGCTGCTATCACAAACAAGCCCTTAAAAAGCAGTTCTAATGATACAGGAATAGGGGGGTCAGGATTAACAGTAACATGCATACACTCACACAAACATACAGACACACACACACACGCATGTACAAACACACAGACATCTAAAATGCAGCCCATTGTTTACAATGTCCAGAAATGCTGATGCTCAAACATCACTACTGTGTGCAAGAGGCCTAATAGAGACTTGGGAGTCTATTTAAAGGATAAATTCACCTTTCTATAAAAAATTGTAAATGCACATCTTTTTGCAGGTAAAAAAAATGTGCATTTATTATTTTTTGTAGTAGGAGCCTGTAAACCATTGCACCAGTGATCAGCAGATCTCTGATGCCATGCAGGTCTCCTGCACACTGCAGGTGTTTGCCTGTACATCCTGTACTGGTAGGCCGATACTCTGACAGGAAGACTCAATGAACTACCACAGTGCTCCACATCGATGTGGTAGTTCATTGAGAACTACAAGCCAACAGCTGCTAAGGATGCAGGCAATGTCAGGGAGCATCCTTCTCCCTGAATAGTTAGAGAAAAGGCCAAGGATAAATCCAAGGAAAACTTAAAGCTCACTTACCGACCAGCTTGCAGACAACCAAATTATCTTGTCTAACAGTATGCATTAAAAACAGGGCTTTAGTCTGCACACATTTGCAAATACATGCATAAGCTACAGAGCCCCACCAAGGCACCCTGGTATCTGTAGTCCTATCACTAGCTCATGAGTAACTCCCCAATGGAAGCACATGCATTCTGATGGATAGATGGATGGCAGGTGGACTGAAGGGAGCCCACCCCTTCTTAAAGGTACAGGGGCACACTGAGCCCCTAGCACATAGCACAATGACTGCAAAGGTGTCAGTGCGTTGCCTGACCAATATAACAGTAATACAAAAATAATGACTAGTTAGCCAGTGTCTTCCTCTGCTGACTAATTGTTTTGTACCTTACCTTCTGCTTGCATAGATCGTTCATTTAGCATAGTGTGCAAGGGCTGAGCGATCACATAACAGCCTATGTGGAGCAGAGCTGTAGTATTAAAAAAATAAGTGTGTCCATGGAAGTCTTTAAAGCTCACTATACCCTATACAAACTGATTGTACAATCTCCCATATGGTATATCTACCATCAACTATATAGTGCAAGAGCCTACCTAATTGGAAACAGAATGATTAGATAGATGGTTGTTGTGTCCTTCTATTATATAGTTTTGGTAAATCTAAAAGATTGCACAGAAATTGATTTTATGGCGTATGGCCACATTTATACACCTAAAAAGAACTAGTTGTGCTTTTGGTGCCATTGATTGTTAAAGGCAACCCAAATGCGAAAGCAAATGAACATTTTTTCGAGTTCAAAAACACGTGAAAAATGTGCAGTAAAAATGTGCAACCCACAACGCGTCAATGTATCCAATGAGCTGCTTTGCCTGCTTTTTCGCACATAGAGCGAAAATGACCAACAAATACAAAAATGAAAATTTTGGCCCAAATAGTGCCAAAAGCAGACCAACAATGTGCACATTTGTTTTTTCAGCGTCTTATGTCATAAATAACCAACATATTTTAGGGTTCCACCCTCATTGGGGTACAATCAGCACATAAATATTTTGATTAATATATAGAATTGACTGCTGTGTAAGAGATATAGAATATAAATTGTAAATAGTATGGATATTGGGTACTATACAATATTAGTCAAGTACTGATAGGAAATATAGAAAGATGATATACCTATAAAATAAAGCTATTTAAATGATATAGAAAATAATGCTAATTCTAAACAGAAATCAAACAAATAAAAATATTATAAAATATATAAGTAACATCTAGATTGAATTTAAAATGTAATGGTAGACTATAAATCATGTAGATGCATTAGTTATATGGAAAACACAGTTCTAGCTATAACAGTGCAATATTTACAATGTAGCTCCCAAAATTATGATATAATGTATTTATATACACAGTTAGTGGAGTGCTGAAATTTGACTTTTGTGTGGAGTGAACATATATAGTGAAATATAAGGCTGAGGGGTCAATGTCAGCATTCCAACAACACAAAGAATGCAATAAGACGCTTAAGAGCGGGCAGCTAAAATAGACCACGAAAGGCACATAGCGAAGCACAGTAACAAGAACCCCAAGAAATTCTTGAAATATACGAACAGTAAGGCAGTGAGGCCAGAACATATTGGCCCCATAAAGGATGATTAAGGGAATGTGGTTACAAAAAACAAAGAGAAGGCTCAGTTTCCACAAAGGAAAAAGGGGGATATAGTAATCAAGACTGTAATGCTAATAACACATCACAGGATGTACCCACATGGCTCACAGAAGCCAGTATCAGTAATAGACTTGAAAAACTTAACATAAATAAGTCACCAGGACCAGATGGTTTACACCCAAGGGTCCTTGAGGAACTCAGTCAGGTGATAGCTAGACCATTTTTCCTAATTGTTATGGACAGTTTACTGACTGGAATTGTACCAGCTGATTGGAGAAAAGCCAATGTGGTACCAATACTTAAAAAAGGGCCGTTATATGGGGACTGGAAGACCTCAATTATGAGGAACGACTACAAGCGCTAATGTATTCTCCTTGGAGAAGAGACGCGATATACAATAGAGTATATGGAGTATGATAGCGATATACAAATATTTAAACAGTGATCCCAGCGTAAGTATGAAACTTTCTCAGTCCCAGGGAGTGTGGGAAGACGCAGGGCCACGTGATTAGACTGGAAAAGAGCCCGTTTAACCTTAAGCTGCGTAGGGGCTTTTTCACTGTCAGGGTGGTAAGGATGTGGCACACGCTTCCACAATCGGGGATGTCGGCAGGAAGTATGGATAGTTTTACCACTTCAGCCCCGGAAAGGATTTTCCCCCTTAATGACCAGGCCATTTTTTGTGATACGGCACTGCGTTACTTTAACTGACAATTGCGTGGCCCTGCGACGTTGTTCCCAAATACAATTGATGTCCTTTTTTTCCCACAAATAGAGCTTTCTTTTTGTGGTATTTGATCATCTCTGCGGTTTTCTATTTTTTGCGCTATAAACAAAAAAAGACCGGGGGGGTTGGATGCACTGCCAGAGCTGTGCCAGGGGGGTTGGATGCACTGCCAGAGCTGTTCCGGGGGGGTTGGATGCACTGCCAGAGCTGCTAGCCCAGCGAGTGGGGGGGGGGTCGGTGGGCACAAGTGGCTGCATTTGATGGGCACAAGTGGCTGTATATGTTGGCCAAGAGTGGCTGCATATGATGGGCACAAGTGGCTGCATTTGATGGGCACAAGTGGCTGCATTTGATAGGCACAAGTGGCTGCATTTGATGGGCACAAGTGGCTGCATTTGATAGGCACAAGTGGCTGCATTTGATGGGCACAGTGACTGCGTTTGATGGGCACAATGGCTGCAATTGATGGGCACAATGGCTGCAATTGATGGGCACAGTGGCTGCATTTGATGGGCACAATGTCTGCAATTGATGGGCACAGTGAGGCTGCAATTGATGGGGGGTTTAGTATTTTTCAGTTTGTTTCCGTCCCCCCAAAAATTTTGAGCACTGCCCACCACTGAGATCCTGTTTTATGTCTTTTGGGTTATGTAAATTCTACTGGCCTGGATTGTGATCAGACAGTGGCCATTATGAGATCCTTATAGCACATAAGCTGATAACCTCCCGTTGGGTATCACTCAACCCTCCTACTCTTGGAGACTGGACTTGTGAAATGGATAAATATGTAATGTTCAAAAAACACTTATGCTCAATGCAACACCTCTCAAAAGATATGGAAAAAATGGATAGATGCCTCACGTTCTAATTTTTATTTTAATTGAAATCTATAATTAAGATTGGATATACTTTTAGTGCAGGGGGAAGGCCTGTCAAAGAATGAGAAAGAAATGAAATAAAAAGAAAAGAAAAGCTTTCTTATATACTATTTGCTCCGGAGCATTTCTTTATCTCTGACTATTTGTAAATAGTCGGGGAAAATTAGATGAAGATGCATTAAATGTACTAATTCTGATATTCTTTAGAATGGTGATTTGACCTTGGTTCAAATGCTAGTTTGTTTGTTTTTTTGGTTTTTTCTATTGGTTGTTTTTGGTGTTGTTTATTTGTTATACAAAAAAAAATGTAAAAACTAAAATCTGAATTAAAAATAAATAAATAAAATATACAGAACTCTACTCATGTAGAGTATGTTGTCTGGAGAAGTGTTTTGAATGTGCTATGAGGCTAGTACTGGTGGAAGCTAGGAGAAGGATCAGTTGTTAAGCGGCAGCTTTTTGAGAGCTCAAACAGCAATCGTCCATTAAGTGATCATAAGACTGGGTGAAAATGATGCAATGTCAGAGAAAGTATGGTACTAATTTGTGAGTATGGAGTTATGAGTTTTAAGCTTGTGGCACAATATGATGTATGCATATGCAAAAGCTGTATATAGTTTGTGGACATTTATATTACAGGATTATAGTATATATAATTCTTAGTATAGGTTGCAGATGATAGGTGCATCTCCAAATTTAAGATAAAAGAAACCATTTGTAAACGGGACTTTCAAGGTGCCAACCTATATGACCTAGTGTTTGGAACTTTTTCCTAGGCTAAAGAAAAATGTGTTGCTATCTGTGACACAATGCTCGAAATTTTCAAGATTTCTTTAAAAAAAGGGTGTTTGTAATGGGTGTAGTGGAAATAATTCAAGTACTCCATCCATCTGATGAATTTAGACAACGTATCTATCACTTATTACTTACTGTTGTATGTTATATTCTAGAATTGTCTATAGCTATTCTTTAACCTGAAGAAGGAAATCATCTTCTAAAACACGTTGGCATCTACCAGAAGTTTCAACCCAAACTGACCAAGCTACGCGTTTGTTGGCAGTCCCTTGGTGTATCTCTATGTTGTAGAGTGTGTGTATATCTATATATATGTATATATATATATATATATATATATATATATATATATATATATATATATATATATATATATATATATACATTGTTGTATGGTGTTTTTGCTACCATTCTTGGAAGAATTATGATGTTATTTTATTAGGGGCTACGGTACTTTTTTATGACTTTTTGTAAAAATAAAAATCGACACTCCATTCAACTTTTAGACACTTTGTATCTGTGACTGTATTTCTTGCATTTTGTATTTTTTCTATTTGGGATGTGGCAGTACATTATAACTTGACTCGACATTCTCATATGTATGCATGGCAACCAGAATGGGGGAACCATATCAATGGGATGAGTAGGAAAATGACACATTTGACAAGGAAGGTGATGGAGAGTTCTAAACCTTTCTTATTTGTTAGAATCGTTTTACTAGTGGCATTAACTATAAAGATTTTACCTTCTCTGCTCCATTATAGCACTGTCCAGTTCACATCAACCTTTGGTTCTTTGATAAGAAGAAATAATGGAATCCCAGCCTCAGAGTTTCCAGCAAGTTGGAAAATATATGTTCTCAAAAAGAAGTGCTTTTGATCTCCCATAAACAACCATATTCTCATTTAAGCATTAACGCAGAACTCTAAATTTTACCTTCAATTTCACTTACATGGTCTAACTCAGAGCTTCCTGACCCCCGTAATTCATTTTGTCTACATAACAGTTCTATGTAGTGCCTGTCTGCAGACATCTGCAGAAAATATATGTCTGGCTCTGGCTTTGTTTAAACCGATTTGTGCGACAGACAGCATCAGACAGGTGTTTCCTGTCCTGGCCACTGTCGTGATTATACCCCTTTTTAGTTCTTCAAACTTCATGGGAGACATAATTACTTTACTAACGCTGCCAGCAGGCGTTATTAGTGGCAGAGCAATGCCCACATCCAGTAGCAGACATCTCTCTTACCCTGTCTTGTGATGAGTTTGGGCATAATAACACAGATTGCAAACCCAAACACATCACAGGCTCCTTGCAGCATGAGTTGCAAAGTCTTCTGGGACATTCAGTTCCTTTATGGGTATATGATTCATTGATGTCAGGATGAGTGCTGCTGCTCCCTGCCCTCACTTAGAGCTCTATGAGGAGGAGGAGGAGGAGGAGTACCAAGCAGTCACATGACTGCAACACTAGAATGGAAGGTACTTTCATTTTTATTTTATTTTTTTGTCTAAAACGTTGTGGACATTGATCGGGTTAGGGGTGGTAATGAGGGTTAACAATATTTGCTAACCAGAGTTCTGCTTTTGTTGTTGGTCTTTATCCTGGCTGTCCCACCCATACCTTTATTCCAATGTTTTTTTCTTTTGGGATTTGGGTGTGGGCTGCTGCAGCCAGGTGAGATCTTTTGAATGCAATCACCAGAATGATTAAGCTGTAGTGCCCTGATTGGCTGTTTAGTCAATGTCGGTCACCTGACTTTAGCTATATATGTTTTGTTTTTTGCATTCTATCTTTAGCTATGACTAAGCGCCTTTGAGGCGTGAAACGCGTAAGCTACTGTTGCTGTTTTGCTGTATCGCATGAGATGTCACTACTTTGGATTTTATCTTTTGCCTAATAAAGAAGTTTTTGCTGAAGTGCGGCCATCCAGACTTCCCTTTTTCCCTTTTCCCTTTTTCCTCTCTGTTGTGAGCAGAGCCTGCACCAGCTGTACCGAATCAGGGTGGACATCACTTTGCCTCCAGACTCAGAGCGGTATTCATATTCAGAGTTCTGCTTTGTCAGTCTGATCTTTATATTAGCAGAAATAAATAAATGTCTGCCTGTATGGATGGATGCTGTGTCTATTATGGAGATTGCATTTAGCTAATTATTCCTTTTAATAGTGGTGATAAAAATATAAAAAAAACTCTGATAATTAGCAGTATTACTTTTCATGCCATATTCTGCCATGCTAACTTTGCTCATCTTTTCTTTGGTAATAGGTGTAATATCAGTAATTAACAGATTTAATTGAAACTAGCTTTCAAAGACAGGGCAATCAATGGTCACAGATAACTGGAAATCTCAAGAATTATGCAAGTGTCATCACGATGCAACAATTCTGGATCAAAGTGAATTGAATTGCGTGTGAAAAAGAATTGAAGTGAGCCAGGGTGGGTGTAATGGTGTGCTACATTGCATCTAAGATGACTTAAGCTAAGCTTTTTCAATTATTTAATAGGTGGAGGATAGCTGATGTGTGAAGTGCTTACTGTATTATTATTTTTAAAGATTATAGTTTTAGTGACTAAAAGTAAGCCATAGTTCCCACCTTGTTCCCAGACCCCAAATTACCATTCCTTGCTGCTGCCATTTTTGTGCAAAGATTGATAGGAATAGGCTAGGTGATGGGGCAGAAGTGAAGAGAATAACTGCACAGGACACCTTTGCTCAATTTCTCCTCTATAGACAAAATAACAGAGGAGAATTGCCCTTGTCCCTACAGCTACAAATGTACATTGAAGAACGGACCAGAATAACAAATGTATATCCATCTGTTCCCTGTTATCTGCATTTGCCTTTCAGATCTGGGGACAAGGAGCGCACTGTCTGTGCACTCCTTGTATTATGTCCTCTGCCTCTCCATTTTTTTTTCTTTCTAATCCATAAAAAAAACGCAGCAGAGTAGAGACAAAGCAAAATGACATGTACAGTATATAATGGATGGGAACATGAATCTGCTTATTTAGGTAGTACACAATTAGGTTCATAGATCCTTTACACACTACACTCTTTTGCTCTGAAATAATTTTACTGTCTGCTCAGGGTCATAGTTGTTTTTACCGATGTTGAGTTACTGGGAGCCATCCATTCTTAACAAATCAGAGCTAAGCACTAGAGATCATTAGAGATCTGGACTTTGCATTAAAAAGCGTTTGTTACCTTAACACTCTATATTCCTGATATGTGCCTGCTATACCATGTACTTGTATGAGAATGTAGCCTGTTCTCTTTGTATTGCTTCCTTTGTGTGACCTCTGACCACACTAAGCAGGAGAGCACATCAAGGTGTGTACAAGTGTGGCAAGCTCAGTATACTGCTGTTTCTCCTCCCCCTAGCACATATACAGGTGAGAACAGAGAGAATGTGATCACTTAAAAAAAAAAAGGGATATTTATAAAAAAAAATGATATCTATACAAAAATGTTTTGCCTTTCATTTCTATATTAAACTGAATGGTATGTTTTACAAAGTGATCATCTACCATCACTTTAAGGCCCGGTTCACACCTATGCTTTTTTTGGTATATTTGCAGAAACGCACTACAGTTTATTTAACATGGTTTTCTATGGGACACGTTTACATCTATGCTTTTTTCAGCCGCTGCATTTTTGGAAAGGGTGAGGGACTTGTTTTAAACATGAAACAATGCTTCTTTTGGATTTTTTTTTCAATAGACTTCAATTGAGAAGCTGCAGAATAGCATGTAGTGCATTTTTGCCACAATTTTGCTGCGATCTGCGTTTTTTAATCAGCCCAATAACAAATTGTCGACTAAAAGAAAGCATAAAAAATGCAAATCACGGCAAAATCACAGTAAAATGGCATGTGCTAAAATGCACAGCAAAAAGCATTGCAGAAACAGATCAAAAGCAAACTGCATAGGTGTGAACCGAGCCTTAATACTGGTTGAAACTCACATGTACTTGTGTCTGTTTTCTTACATCAAATTCTGTGTTAACAGAATCAGCTGCCTAGGGAAGGCAGAATTCTTCTCTTTTAGCACAAATTAAAATGAAAGTGGAACTTTAAGCAAATATAAAAACACCCTTTATTCCACTTATATATTTTCCTGAATGTGGACCAGCACCTGAAATATGTTTATCTTTCCACAACCCTCCAATGCAACAAAAGTTTAGGGAATGGGAGGTTTTGCTATATTTACCATTTAGGCTCTATGAATTATACAGAGCTGCCTGGAGGGGAAGGTGTTTAGGCAGCTTACTAGAGGAGGAGATAACAAGGAAAGGTATTAGCTCATTCATAGTTCAGTGAGCAAGGCAGGTGTACACAGGAAACGGCACCACTGAGTAATGATGTCACATTTATAGCTGTCCAATGAGACCTACCAGAGATCTCCCTGCAGACTACACTACAGATAAACAATACTTCTGAAAAACACACTTCTCAACCTACGACTGGATAAAAAAAAGAACAGCACACGAATGAGATAATCATTCTTCTCTCTCCTCTTCTTGGAAAGTTCTCCATGTTAAAGCGGTAGAAAACCGCAACGTTTAAAGTGTTACTAAACCCAGGACCCTGCATTCACTATATCTGGTCTCCGACAGTACTCAAAACATGAAAATGCAATTATTTTAGTAAATATAAACCGCTAAATACCTTTTCTCATCAGCAGTTAGAGCAGTCTTATGACATCTATCATGTGTCCAGTTAAAGCTTGTAGGAGGAGATTTCATTCTCCCCTGATTGTCCTTTGAGGCTTCAGGACCACTGATCCTCTGTCTGGACAGTGTTGATTGGCCCTGTGCTGATCACATGCACTCTTCCAAGAGAAAAACCTCTCTAGCAATACACACCAAACTGAGCATGTGCAGCTTCCCCCCAAGGCTCTATTCTATCAGGAGATGGATTGGGGACTGTGGAGGAAGGGGAGGATCAGAAAAGACAGGATCAAACAGCCTTTTTACACAATGCAGATTATTAACCCCTTAGGTTCCACAGTGAGTATAACAAGCATGTTTTACTGCTTATACATACAAAAACATATTTGGGAAGCACTCACCAATGCGTTTAAATTCAAGATGGTGCTGCCATAAGACCAACAAGCAATAGCGAACATATTACAGCGCACACATTCAAGAATGACGTTTCTTGAATGTGTGCGCTGTAATATGTTCGCTATTACTGCTTATACAGACTGATTTTACTGTTCTGTGTTTAGTAACACTAAAAAAAAAAAAAAATGCCTGCAAGGCAATAGCATAATATGCTAGTATGCATTGCATTCTAGAACATTATGAATTACCGTGTTTCCCCGAAAATAAGCGCGGGTCTTATTAATTTTGGCAACAAAAGAGACAGTAGGGCTTATTTTAGGGGTAGGTCTTAACATGTAATGTGTTGTCTTCTCTCCCCCCTCTCTCTTCCTGCCTGACAGGAATTCCCAGTGTGAACTGAGTTAAAATGCTTGTAAAATTCTATAATCCATTCTATTACAGTAGTATATAATGTATAATGGGTGTGTTTCTGTAATAGAATTTTGTGCCAAATACCTTTGTTATTTGTTAGCGCCATTCTGCTCCTCTGTGACCCACCAGAGCTCTCTTCCCCACAATTATATTACAGAAAACACACACATTGGACATTATATACTACTGTAATAGAGTGGATTATAGGATGCTACAAATATTTTAAACTAGGGCTTATTTCCGGGGTAGAGCTTATATTGCAGCCCTCCTGGAAAATAACGCTAGGTCTTATTTTCGGGGAAACACAGTATATTCGTTAGAACAAAATCCTGCAGTGGTGCGCTGTCACTGCCGACAGGGCTTTCATCTTCACCCTTCTTCCTTCTGGGTTTGTGGGCTATGGCAGCTTGAATGGCCGAACCGTGATGAGGTCACTCGGGAATCGCGGCCACGGCACAGCACTCTGAAGGAATGGCGCGGGTATGCCGTTCCTTTAGAGCGCATGCGCCAGTGACGTCCCCGTCTGCCATCTGATATTCTCCTAAATGGTGCACATTTTGGAGATATTCATTTTACCTACAGGTGAGATTTATTATAAGCTTACCTGTAGGTAAAAATCACAAAGTAAACTTTACTACCGCTTTAAGGTAAACTTTCATCAGAGACAAATGGGGATGTTATTTCTGAACCCCTTCTAAAAATACTACTGTAGTTAGTTTATTCTTATTCTGGCCCCAACAAATATGCAGATCAAAGTATTTTGAGAAAATCAGAAGTTTTTATCTGCATGCTTGTTTTGGATCAGTGTTTTAATAGATGAAGCATGACAATCAGACAACTTGCATGTGCAGAATGAAAAGTCAGTAATGGCAGCCACCATGTTTTCTCTCAAGAAAGGTTTCCTTTAAATGGAATTCCCTTGACAATGCAGTAGAGTACAAATCTTTCATTCTCTCTCCCAATCTCAATCCTGCTGTACTGAGATCAGTGAATGAAAGTTCACTTAACTCCTTCCTGAATTCTCCTGTCTAGCAGCCCTAGGCTTACAGAGGGTCCAGATAAGTCCAAGTGTCAGGTAAGGTGTCAGATAAGTCCAAGGGTCTGGAGTGTGAGTGCTGGAAGGAGAAAGGGTGATAAGGTGGCTTTACAGCCACCTGAATCACTTCCACATCTATGACAGAATATATCATTCATCTGAATCTCCCCCATGCAGAGATCATGTTACATTCATTCCTCATACAGGAATGAGGAAGTGGGGTTGATAAGTTTAAAAAAAAATGATTACGGTAGTTGCATTTGATTTCTAAAGGAAAGACAATAAAAAAGACACATGTCTGAAAAGTTTGTACAAAACTAAACCAAAAGTTATAACTTGCTTTACTATTCGTATTGCGTCTAACCATTAATCGCCCATGTTGGAATAATTGCATATTTTAATTTGAAAAGGCTGACACCGGCGAGCCTCTTCTCTGCTTTTATACACACACACAAGGGAGTTCATGTCAGGTTATCTCATGTAACACCAGGAAGTGTGCTGTCTCTTTTTCTCTTGCAACAACATTTGTAATATCTTGAGCTGATAAGCCAGATATGCACAATCACAGCAAATCCCTGTTATTAGAGAAGTGGAATGAGAAAAAAGGCTTGTGCATTGTCAGCCGGGTGATTGAAACGGTAAGACTGATGAAATAGAACTTGATTGGCTTCTCATCTGCCTGTGGCCCAGAGCAGCAGCCGCTGAGAGAATATGATTTTCTTCCAAGCTGACAAGTAGAAAGGAGCAGGACGGTCTGCTGGTGCCAGACACGAATCCAGCTGCTAATGCTAACCTCAACATCCGTCTCTAAGAACATGTTTTAACAAGCGTAGGCTCCTGTGCTTTATATTAACTCCTTCCACCTATGCTGTTACAGTATTTTTTTCAGGATGTCTTTTCAGGAAGCGCAGAGCACTGCAGCGAACAGACTAATGAGAGTCGAGAAAATGGTGATAATTGTTCTAGCAACCTTACAATCGCTGCTAATATCAGGGATGCTCAGATCTGTCAAGACCATTTAAGGGCCTTTGTCTGCCTTATTCAACAAGGCAGAAAAAAAGAATAGTGATGTAGAATAGAATGTGTAGTCACCCATAGTAACCAATCAGCCTTTCTCATCTGACTACAGAAAAGGTGAAATCTGATTGGCTTGTAGATTACTGTACACTATCATTGAACTCTGCACTTCGTATTTTTGAGTTATGGACCAGAGCAGTTTTCACAATAATAGTATCGATTTTTAATTTGGTCATTACTTATTGTCACGGAACCCCTGTAAGGGCTGCTGATTTGGTTACTTAGCAATCCGCCAATCACCCTGCTGCCAGGCTCCCCACATTCAGATAAGACAAGGAACAGTCATTTGCATGGTTTTGTTGCGTTTATTGCAGGATACAACTTGGGTGAAACAAAGGGGTGATATGAGATGCCCATAGCAGTTGGTGTATTGTTCGACAATACTGAATAGCCTTAGCTTGAAAGTTGTTGTACAATCTAGTATTCTCAGCAAATTATTGAAACTACTTCTTCACTTCCAATTTTGACAAAGAAAAATCACTCTGAATAATTCCACCTTGCAGACTATGATGGTTTCCCGGGAATCAAAGATCCAGAGGCCTAAAACAACCTCTCACCGATGGATCAATGTGGTAGACAGCCTTTGGAAGTCTTTGGAAGATATTACCAATGTGCTACCCAGACCAGAGATAGCACGGTATCTACTCCGATGGCCTGACACATGGTAATAGGCGGACTACTGTTCCCAGCCAGTCCTTTGCTATCAATGCTGTGTTCCCTGGCCACAGCATTCTACACTGTTCTTGATAACTTCTCTTGTCCTGTACACTGACCTTTGGTTACTTCGACCGTTCTGTGTCTACGGTCACAGAACGCTGCTCTACTCTCTTCCGCTTTATTGCTACTTCTTATATCCTGATCTTAATTGGTCAGAGCTCCTCACATGGGCTGCCTGCCACTCAGACTTCAGGTCCAACCCCCGTTCCAGAAACATCTTTCTGAAAGCAGGGGAGGCATCTCTGAACCAGAGCACAGGTGACCACACCCACCACTATACTGAACACTCCCAGTCCCAAAAAAAACAGGCCCAGCCTAAAGCACAGGCCTGGCTAAATTTACCTGCACTTGGGCCCTTATTTATAAAAATCCTATTCTAGCCACCTACCTTTAGGTAGAGGGTGCTACATTATGATACAGATGTAATGTTTGTCTTTTGAGAAGGACAGACAAGGCTTTCTTTGACACATATTAAGTCGCATGACAAATTGCAGACCATTGTTTTCAATGTCACCCCTTTAGATCAGCTTAAAGTGCTTGCACTACTTTGATGTAACTTTTGATGCAACTTAGTGCCAGAGCATGTAAAGTCAGATCAAAGCTGCGGTACGATTGTTGGCCAACCGAGCGTCCGATTTTTGTCAAAAGGGCATGTGCCAGGATCTTGTCTTGCATACTAATGCTGCGTACACACAATCAGATTTTCCGACAACAAATTTCTACACTTTTGCAGCGTATATTGTGAAAGGTCAGCAAAGAATTGCAGGTTGGAATATGGTGATGGAATTCCGTCTTTTTGTCTGCTGACTGACATGAGCCTTTCCTTCGTATGATAAAAGTGTAATCTCCGAGAGGTAGCTAGGCTTGGGAAGTCTGTGTATCCTGTCCACCGTGAAGTCTAGTTCCGATAGGTCAGGCATGAGTGCGGTAAAGAGCTGGGTCACATAAACCTTCAGATCTTGCTGTTGGACAGATTCAGGGACCCCTCTGATCTTCACATTATTACGCCTGGTCCTATCTTCAATGTCGGCCATTTTGGCTTTGATTACTTCTAACTCCTCGTCTTTAGCTTCATCTGCATCGATCAGATCATTAATTGTGGTGGCATACTCCCCCATCCTGTGCTCTATATGTGTCACTTTGTCAGATACAGACCGGAGCTCAGTGCTGAATTTATGCATACATGAGACCATGTCCGAGTGAAGCGATCCCCTTAAAGATACTAACATCTCTTTAAGCATAGTGTCTATGACTGGCTGGCCATTAGTGGGGAAAGTGTCAATGGAGTCTGGTAGTTCCCTTGTATCATCCCCTGAATCTGGGAGTGAGCTCACCTCATTGTTGTCATCCGTGGCATCCGGCTTGGATCTAGCCTTCTCTGGACTCCCTGAGGATGGTGTAGCAGGTCCGCCCCCCCAAAACATAGCTTTTTTGAGCAACAGGCGTTTTGTTACAGACAACAAAATGCTCACATGCAAACAGAGGCCATTGAAATGAATGGGATTTTTCTTGTTCTTGTTTGCTCCTGCAGTCTTATGATATTTTAAAGCAGAGTTCCACCCAAAAATGGAACTCCCGCTTTAAGTGATGGTGACCCCCTGACATGCCACATTTGGCATGTAATTGTTTTATATATATAAAATTGTATTTATATATCTATATACACAAACATGTTGCATAAGCTTATTCCTTAAATCAAGTTAGCAGTGGCAAACCTCTTATTTGTGTTCAGACAGATTCTCTTTAAAGAACGGTTAAGTATTCAGGGTAGGTATGATAACTCAGACAATGTTCTGAAAAAGCCTTGTCTGACTACATACAGTTTTCCATGTGTGCTTATATTCCGCTAGCACATTGTGAAAATTGCCTGCAACATGCCTCTGGCGGATGCTTTAGCTAACTACCTATTAGTCTAGTGATGGACAGTGTACTAATCCAAGCTAATAAATGCAGTGGGGGCGAATTCCCTACAGTAGAACAGCAATGTATCTTGAAGCTAGGATTTGCCTGGGCATTACTTTTAACACTCATATGTTTGCAACAGAATCCTCACTCCAAGAAGAATTTAGTTGTATTTGACCATTTCCCAAGATTGCAAATATAATTTATAGAAAAATCTTGTGTAGTGCAACAGCAGTTAACCTTACAACAGCATATTTGCATTGTCTGCTCTGAAAGCAAGAACTCTATCTTCTGTATAGTGCTATCTTAGTAAACCAAGGTTGGGTTAGCTTGATGTCATTCTAAGATACTGATACTTTTTAGCTTTACGCCCCCAAGATCATGCTTGCAGTTTTTGTAATAGAGCTCCCAGCACAGAGAGGGAAGCTCCTTCGCACTAACCCTCTGTAACAATATCCCTTACACTAACATCACTGTAACCCAACACTTAAAGCAGAACTAAACCCATCGATTTAACAGTTTCAAAAAACAGTTATATTTCCAGCATGACGGGAATGCTAACTGTCACATTTGCTTGTGCTGTCAACTAAACTGTCAAGCCATCAAATGGCTGTTGTCATAATTGATCACATGTGCAGCACCATGGTAGTTGCAGATTAAGCAGAGGCTAAGATGGAAGCTTCCCTTAAAAGGATAGGAGGGTTTAGTACCACTGTAAACTTTCTTCTTATTATTATACAGAATTTATATAGCAGCGACATTTTGACCAGCTCTTTACAAAATGAAGGAAAACATTACAGTTACAATACAATTTGCTACAAGAGGAATCAGAGGACCCTGCTCACTTATTTAAATAAACCCCTTGTTTAACAAAGTCACAGTGCCAAAATGTACCTATTTGAAAAAATACACATCCGTCAAACATGAAAATTTAGTATTACTATTTAATAGTTTAAATAGTAAATAGTAATAGCAAAATTTTGTATGCAGACTTTTTTTTTTTTTTCTACAGTTATCCTGGCAGTGATTCTGTTCATCAAACTGCTTTGTTCTGCAACTCTCTATTGTTGCTGAAAACTGTCCTAGGCTCAGGCCTGTGGTAGTGCAGTACAAGGAGTTCTAAGTTTCCAGCCTTACTGAACTAAAAACATAGTGCGCAATATATTTAACTGCATTCACTAGTTCTATAAATGCATGATGCAGAGCCAATCTGCTCCTGAGTTTCTTAAATCTCAGGACAGCAGCAAGGCCCAGGATTGTAAAAGTTAAATATCTGGTGTTAGGTGACAGACAGACACAGTTATATAAATCACATTTACTGCTTTATAAATATGCCCCTGAGTCTTAAAGTGGTTGTAAATTCAGAAGGTTTTTCATCTTAATGCATTCTATGCATTAAGATAAAAAGCCTTCTGTTTGCAGCAGCCCCCCTCAGCTCCTCTAATACTTACCTGAGCCCATCTCAATCCAGCGATGTCCACAAGTGCCTTGGCCTCTCCTTCCTGATTGGCTGAGACACAGCAGTGATGCCATAGGCTCCCGCTGCTGTCAATCGAATCAGGAGAGAGGGGGGGTGGGGCCGAACTGCGGCTCCCTGTCTGAATGGACACTCAGAGCTGCAGCTTGGCTCGGGTGCCCCCATAGCAAGCTGCTCCTGAGAAGAGGAGGATCCAGGCTGCCCTGTGCAAAACCACTGCAGGTCACGGAGCTCAGAACTGGCGCACGCGCAACCCACGGCTGGGCTCTTAAAGGGCAATGTACCTGTACGTTGATGTGCCCAGCCGTGCCATTCTGCCGACGTAAATGTGCAGGAGGCGGTCCTTAAGTGGTTAAAATTGATTTTGCATGAAAACTCAAAAGTTGAGGTTTTGTAGCCCCCAACCCCTCAAAAAAATATGCTAGCTGAAATAAAATAAGATAAACATTGCATTGATAGTAAAAAATACTTCCATTACACGCTGCCATTTGGTTAGCATGCATAGGTGAGGGTCTATAATTGGGCCTATAACTGGGCCTTCTCTCTGGATTTTGTAAAAGCCTAGAAATTCAAATTTGGGCTTCTCACAAATCCAGGTTCTTGGAAGAAATATTCAAATTGATCCAAAAGGTGCTAGTGCAAAAAATATTCAAATTGATCCAAAAGGTGCTAGTGCAATATTACCACTGATATGGTGTTTAAACCTTGTATACCAACCTTAACAGTAAATCTATAAACTATAAAGTGCAACGTGACAATAAGTCAATATAAAGTCCAAAATATCATAAAGTGCAAACTATCACAACCTAGAACATAGGTATTTTATAATAATCCCCACAGTCCACTTCCATTTATCATATACATTCAATGTGCATAATATGCTCAAATTTTCATCCGTGCTTTATAACAGAAACTTTTCACCACTTCCTGTGCCACCACCACCTTCTAAAATGGGCACTCACCAGAGCCTAGAAAAATTGTTGCCCTTGGTTCATATAGAGATAACCACTCCACTATCCTGGCGTTCCTCCAGCTAGTTAACCACTAGGTTAAATTAAACATCCATCATTGCGCAATATATTTATATAAAATGTATTTCGACCAATGAGTTAATATCCAGAATGTGTAAAATGTGCACTCGCAATTTAAGGTGCCTTAGGACCGGCACTAAGTCTTTCCAGCAATTTTTTTTAAAGTTCTGCTACGCCGATTCATTCCTCGAGTTTGGCGTGCGTTCCAAGCCTCGATCTGGTGCGGGTTTGTGACAGGAAGTGGCATCCGCAATCACCCAGAAGCCTCTACACGTTTCACATATATAAATGCCATCTTTGAAATGGTATTTATGCCCTTAATGGTAATTATTTAGCCAATCCGGTCGTTAGAGGAAAGTGCATCATCATTTTACTCTTGTTGTTGCCATGCCAGAAGTATATTATCCGCCATTGTAATTACTGGTAGTCCCGAACTACGATGTTATGCATATGATTGGGGGCCAGCTTTAATAATGCCTTCTTTATATTTTTTTGCATTTTTAGCATTTACATTATTAGCTCCTGCAACCCACACAGTAAAGTGGTTCTAAAGTCAGAAGGTTTTCTACCTTAATGCATTGTATGTGTGTTAATAGACACACAGAGTGGGGCTCAGGAGCAAGCTTGCATGAGTTCCCCCATAGGAAGCAGCTTGGTATGGGGCACTCAGCAGGGGGGAGGAGCAAGGATTGCCAGCGGGGGACCAGAGAAGAAGAGGATTGGGGCTGCTCTGTGTATATCTTTTAAATAAGATAATGTTATTAAATAAGAAACTGTAAAGCCCCATACACACGGTCGGACAATCCGCGGACCAGGTCGGTCGGATCCTGTCCGTCATACTTTGTCTGATGTTGGTTTTGCGTACACACGGTCGGACAAAGTTGTCGGAAAATCCGATCATTCTGAACGTGGTGACGTTTGTTGCCTACGACGGGACTACGTAGAGGCTAGTAGCCAATAGCTTTGGTCTTGTAATGTGATCTGAGCATGCGTAGCACTTTGTCCGGTCGGACAACCGTACACACAATCGGATTTGGTGTGATCGGACCGTGTTGTCGGCAAATCTTTCCAGCAGGAGATAAGACTTTGTCCGTCGGACAATCCGACGTACACTGTCCGATGGTGCATACACACGGTCTGATTTTTCAACAACATTGTCCGATCGGACAGAATCCATGAAAAAGTCCGACCGTGTGTATGGGGCTTTATAAGGGAATATAATGATCTGAAGATTTAACCGTTTGCATTTTTGTATCAATGCACTTGACAGTAATTTCTTTTACTCAATGCATTCATCTATGGATTGAGATTTGTATATGTTTTTAATGCTATATCAATTTTTGTATAATAAATTTAGGACATTTTTATATTATATGATGTTTGGTATATCTTGCAAGACCATACAAAAAAATACTCGCAGACCACCCTTGAACACCCACTTTCCCCCTTTGTTTCTATAGGCACTTTCTGAAAGCTCACCAAAACGCCTCAATGCAGGAGTTTTGGTGAGCTTTCAGAAAGTGCCTATAGAAACAAAGGGGGAAAGTTTCAGAAAGAACACCAAACCCACCAGTTATAATAGAAGTCTATGGCTCAGTGCAGCTAACCCCCAGGAAAGCCGCAGGTGCACTGTGCTGCAACTGTAGATAAGTGTGAAAGCAGCCTAATAGTTGGTTTATAGGTGCTTGTATGCCCATTGCAAAAGCTATTATGCCCAGTGTATGTGTTGTTTAAAACACTGACCTTCTTTTCCTCTTGCAACTATTGCTGCATCGCTCTCCAGGCTGGTAGAACGGCTTAGAGTTGGAGTGCACTTGTAGTCTTACAGTAGAATACAAGGTAATATACACTTAAAAATATTGTGCACTATAGGCTATAAGCTCAATTAACTACTTGTAGTATAGTGGAGTCAGAGATGCTTCTTTTTTCTCGTAGGCCTAGCTAAGAAGACAAGTCAATGCTGCATCCATGTCCCCTCATTCTTATCTTAAAGGTTACTTTTTTACTCCAACTTATTTATTTCTAAATTAATTATTTCCATTGAAACAGCAAAATTCGGAGTATTATTTTATGCTGTTAAGGCCTTAAAATTATGCCTCTTTTTATCTGCCATATGTGTCGTGATAACACAAGGGAGTGTTGTTCCCCAGTAATATAATGACTGTTCGCTGAGAGTATCGCTAGAAGGAGAGAACAGTCTGTGATGGTAAATCCTGCTCTGAGTGAGAAGAGCTGCCCTTTGGCTGATCCTGCCGCATGGATAAAAGCCAGGATCCTGGGCTGTTTGAAACTGCTCTTCTTTCAGAACGCGCTGCCTTGTGTTAACCTTGACATGCTTGAAGTCAGCCCTCTTACACAGCAGGGCAGGAAGAGACCATGAAGAGATCATTCTCCAAGCACATGGCTGGAGGGCTTACAGTCTTCTATTACGCTTGCTTATAACAGTCTGTCTGTTTTACAGCAGTGAATTAAAGCTTAGCCATTTGCATAGGGTGCACCTGCGGTCTGGAACGACACTATAATTCAGATGCTGAAACCTATATCATGGGGCATTTTGTCAGCTGCAAGCTTGTTAAAATGCACTATCTGCTTTAATACTGTTTCAAAAGGGAAAGCCCTGAATCCGAAATCTTTAGTTGTACAAAAGATTCACCAAACCTGTTTTTTTGTTTTTGAGCCACTTATTATATTTGTAACTGGCTGAGTTTTTTTATTTAGCCTTTTGTTCTCAAACTCTGTTTAACTTGCCTCAAACTCGTGCTGGAACAGAAACTGTGTGAGTTCAATACAGCCATAAATAAATCTGCAATTTTCATTTATATGGCATCCTGTGTTGCTTCCAGCACTAGGCTACACTTAACATTGGATGTCCAAAAGACCTTGTCAGAGTTTAGCCACACATATTTATTAGGATCTCATCGGTACCTAGTTAGGGGACTTTCTGAGTTTTGACATAGTTGAAAGGATTAAAAAGCTTGATCCGGATCCATCACTCGTGCTATTGAACCACAATATCTTGAACTGCACTCGAGCCCAGATCTGCCTTATTCTACAACTTATGACAGCAGCCAAATAAACAATAGTGTGTGCCTGGAGGTCCCCTACGCTTTGCACCATTGAAACTAAACATAGGGTCACCCAGGCTATGGTACACAGTAAAATTAAGGAAACTGATCAAGTTAAAATACCCAAACACCTCAGGATTTGGCAACCCTGGGTGGACCATTTTCATCCTTCAGACTTCAATGAGTCCCCCCTGGGACCTTGAGGCTTGTCCTCCTCATGGACCCAATGGGACCCAGGGCTCGCCCGGAGCGGTTGACCTCTTTTACTTATTTTTTCCTCTTTCCTTTTTCTGCCTTTCTCTCTCCTTTCTCCCCTCCCTTTTTTTTTATTTCTCCTCATCTTATCCCACCTTAAAACATCGGAATGTGACTTTTCGAGGTTTCATCCTTGTAAACCTTCTACTTCTCGATGCTGGATATTTTTGTAATTGGTCCAATGTTAGAATGTTAGCTGCTCTCCTATTTGACTTGATATGCTATGAGGCCTTGTGCCTCCTCTCCATTATGTACGTTGTATAGTTAATGTGTCCTTGATCTGGCATATTTTTAAGCCATATACTTGTATGTATGCTTTACGTTTTCTTAACGTTGGAAACTGATATGCATTATTTTCCCTAACAATAAAAAAATAGAAAATAAAGGATTAAAGAGCAAATTTTTCAAACCGTGAAATCCTAAAATGTGCCCATTATTTGCATAAGTGTACCTTTTTGTTTTGGTTCAGCAGTGTTAGACAGGTATTTCAGTATCAATAGTGCTGACTATAGGCAAAACTTTTTTCATATAGATATAGATATAGAGTAAGGGAGGGTCAACCCCATATCAGTTTTTCCCATCTGTGTCCCATTGGGGAGATTTCCCCAAAATAAGGGAATCCCTTGAGGACCCCCCATGTCACCAGAACTAGTGTCTCCATTGGAAGATCCCCCCCCCTTTTTTTTTTTTTTTTCTTTTACTTTCAATTAATATTGGCAAACAGGACAAATAGAGAGGGTGAATCTCCCTAACAGAGGCACAGACAGCAATAATAACTTACATGTTCTAATCCATCTCTGCTCTGCCCAACACTAAAAGAATAGTTTTGTCTTTAGTTGTACTTTAAGCTTTGATTACACCTTTTTTTTAATTCCCAGGCCATTGTGAATAAAAAAAATAGCTTAATCTATTGAAAATTTTAAATCAAACTTGAATAATATCTTTTAAAATGTAACCTTAAATATTACATTTGTTTAATTCCTTAATTAACCTAGTACAAGGCTTTACTATACAATAACTGTCATCAGCAAAATTGAAGTCTGAAAACAAAAAAAACATTAGGAGACAGAGTTCTTTTTGGCAGGTGAGACAATGCCAATGCTCCTCTGCCAAATATCTTCTTTCTGTCCCCTAGCAATTTTTTATTTTGTATATACCCCCTGTGGCACATGCACAGTGCAATGTATGCCCAAGGAACACACTTGCAATCTGTAAGATGCTAAAGATGAAACTGGGTGCTAGGACGATGTAACCCCTGTGTGCATGCCCTGTGGGCGTAGAAATAGGGAAGCTTAACCTAGGAGCATGACTAAAAAAAAGGCGGCAGCGGAGGATGGAGTGGCGACAGCAAGCAGAGACCTGTCAGTACTGAAGTGTGCCATTTAAAAATGGTGCATTTGTATTATGATGTATTATCTATTAAATGTTTACTTGTAGAAAATAAAAAAGGCAGAAATGGAAATAGAGACACATTTAATAATGTGTCTCTACCTCTGTTGCAAACTGGAAATATTGGCAAAACCCACCCACTGCCCAGATCAGTTCCACACTTCATTATTCACACCAATCCTCCAGTCAGCTTTTTTAGCCACCGTTTTCTCACCTTCCCTTACCAGAATCTCGTTTCACCTTTCACCATTTGCTAACCTCACCTGATCTCCATACTGCACCACTAATTACCAAACTCCCCTGATCAATACAGTGAACAATGTTTAGGGGCCTTGCAGGCCTTCATCAGAGCTTGTGTGATGTTGAAGCAGTGCAAAATTTAAACAAGAAATCACTATAGAGTTCTGCTAACAATGCCAAATGATGGTTATCACAGCACCAACCACAAGGAGTAGTCCAATATGATGTACAATGAAAATATAGTATACATTTATCAGCCCTCAAAATTTCCACTCACCAGCTCACAGGGGGAGGGGGGGGGGGGTTTGCTGACAGGTGGGGTTAAATAGCAGCTGATTATTCTCGGCCCCTTGTCATCACGGCTGTCTTTAACGGGCCCCTGCAGTTCAGCTGTCTTAATGGAGCTGCTGTTCTGACCATGGAATTCCACAGGTCAGAACTAAACACATTACCCAGCAATACACTGTGCACATGGTGGCTACTGTAATGAGCTCATCTTCGCCAGAAGTTTTGTAACCTGTTTTGCCTTGTCCCTCTTAGGTGCAAACCAATCTTGATCAGAGCTCCCCTGATGTACCCCTTATGCGCCTCCCAGACCCTTATGGGTGCACTCGCTGGGTTCACAGTAGCAGAGAAGAACAGTCCCAACTCCCTGGAGATTTCCTCTGCCACCTCTGGAATTTAGATCAACGAGTCATTAATCTTACACAGCCACGGCTTAGGGGCCGCAGACCATAAGTCTACATCCACAAGTACCAGGGCATGGTCCGAGAAAGTGATTGGGCCAATGGACGCGGACGTGACCTTCGACAGGAGTGATTAAGGCATCAAGAAGAGATCAATTCTAGTGTACAAGTCATGTGGATGAGAATAGAACGTATAATCTTAGAGCAGAATAAGTCATATGAGAAGCGTTCTTTGAGGCATCCAAAACCGGGTCCATAGGGAGGTTCATGTCCCCCCAGCTATCACCGCTCCCGCATGGCGAGAACTGATTCCAGAAAGGTGATCTGGTTTCAGTTGGGTAAATATAAGTTTACCAGGGTAACCAAGGAGCGTCCAATATTCCCCTTTGCAAAGAGAGCGCGACCTTCTGCATAATACCACTGATTTCGGAAATTTAACTGTGGAGCAGGATGCTAATCCCCTTGGATTTGGAATCAGGTGAGCAACCATGCCAGACCATTGGGAAGAAACAATCATGGAGTCTAGGGATTCTGTCAGCAAGAAAATTAATCTCCTGAAGAAAACAAAGATGAGCCTTCATTTGTTTCAGATTGGAGAGTACCATGGCGCGTTTTTCAGGGGTATTTAGCCCCTTCACATTAAAAGAGACCAAGCGGATGGACTCAGATTTAGTAGGGGCCATGGCTGCGGGTGGCAGTTGAGGAGGGAGATAAGGGGAAAAAAGGGGGGGAGGGAAAGGGGGAGAGGTCCCGGCTTGTAGAAAAACAGAAGAAGGAAGAAACAAGGAATCAAAGAAAATAAGCACCAAAAAAGATACTAGTAACCAGCGGCTGCTAGTTTGTGAATACAAACATAAGATGCCAATGGTGTTAGAGAGATAAAAGAGAGCCAGTCCCTGACACCTAGAGTTCCCTGGATCACTTGCACAGGCAGAGGGGCCATATGCAAATGTACAGCGGTTGATTATGTGGCCAGAGGGCACAGAAGTTTGTTCTATGTCAAGCAGGGGAGACTGGAAGGGGGAGAGGGGCATAAAGTCTCATCTTTTAATGCATATAGACTGCCTGTCGGATAGAAAGAAGGGAGAAAGCGGGGCAGGATCCACCTGGCTGTAGCCAGGAAAGTTCAGCATGGTAGCCAGTTCAGTGAGATCGTCAGCTCTAAAGGCAAAGTATTCACGACCAAATAGAAAGCTGGTTAAGACTTTGGGGCATCCACCAGGACCAGGGTCCTATATGCTCTTCTCCGTCTTGGTGTGCGGCGAGGAAGACTAGGGTGGAGGGTATGTGCAGATGAGCGGGGATCACGACTTGGTAACAGGCACATCCAGTCCTGCAACAGTATCTGCTCCATATCAAGGAACAGAAAGAGGTCAGGCAAGTCTTCCTGATGGCGCAGTAGGAAAGATAAACCCTCCTTGCGGACTGTAAGTTGTAAGGGGAAACCCCATCGATAGGACAGGTAGGTGTCTTTTACGCAGCTTCTCCAGCAGAGGTTTCATCATCGCCCCCCTTTGCAAGGTGGCTCTGGAGATATCAGGCAAAATTGAAATCTGCGCTCCATCAAAATGGATCTGACCCTTTGGCCAGGCACTGTGGAGGATCAGTTCCTTCTGAGAATACCGATGGAGGTGACAGCTCTCATGTCTCGGGCGGTCTGGGTCAGAGGATTTGGGTCCTAATGCCCAGGGAATTTGATCAAATTCCAGGGCTGGCAGTCGCTTCAGGCAGACCTCAGAGACGCAAATTGTTTTGGTGGCTCCGATTTTCCAAGTCTTCCATATCTAGCTGAGCCTCAACCAGGTGATCCCGATGAGCCGCATGACCCCTTTCTAACTGAGACACCTGCAACTCTAGGGCAGAGACCAGGGTCTCCCCTTTGGATAGTCTGTCCTCTAAGACATGTAACTCCGAGCGGAGCTGCTGGAAATCTCACCTATGCTGCTCCTCCAGCCGAAGCATGATCGCTTCTATGCCGGTCTTCGTGGGCAGAGCTCGGAGCAAAGCTGTTATATCTGCATCGTCCTGCTGGGACTGTGTGGAAGGCCCTGGACTAAGAGAGTGCTGACAAGAGGGATCTAGGAGGCCTGCCAGTGAGCTAGTTACTGGCATCTGCGAGGTGGCCATGGATGGAGAAGGTGATTGCCCACTAGGCCTCAGGGCACCACGCGGCTCAGGTAGGAGGCCCACCGAGGGAGATTGAGAGGTATCTGGGAAAAATTGGGTAATGGCTGGGGTGGGTGAAGCCCCTCTAGTCTTCTTGAGTCTCTGGAGTTAGGAATAGCTCATGGTAGACCTGGATCTGTCATATCCGTGGTAATAGGCCAGTCAGGAGTCAGGAGCTCTATCAAGAGATGTCTTCATTCTGCCATGTCCAAGCCACGCCCCCCACCATTCACTTTTTAACTACTTCCCGCCGCCGCTGCCTCCCAGCATTTAGGGCCCCTTCCAGCCGTTACATGATCGGAAAGCTAGTTTGCATCAGTATCTTTCCAGTACCCACCGGTCTCTGTGCTGGGAGCATGCAGGGCGTGCGGCAACTTGCGCAAGGCTTCACTGTTTGCCTTACTTACAATGCCGGCACCTGCACCTGAAGCCAATTTACCAGTCGGCTTGGAGTGCCACTATTGCGGCATTCCTGGACAGGTAATATTAAAAGTATTAGCAGCTACAATATTTGTAGCTGCTGTTTTTTTTTTTTTTTTTTTTTGAGACTGGAACTCCTCTTTAACTACGCATCTGGACTTTATGTCATTGATTTAAAGCACTTCATATGTTTGTGTGTGTTTTTTTATGGCTCTGTAGGTGTGATTTTTTTACTTCTTTATTGCAATACTGAATTTTTTTCACATATGATTTTTTTATAATTTACATTTTAAAGAGCTAGTGAAATGCATTTTTTGATGTGTTTTGCATTGTTGGTGTTCAAACAGTAGAGAGTGCTGCTGTCTTACATTTATATTTGTACTAAGCACTTTAGCACTTTTTTTTTTAACTTTGTGTAACCAAGATTAATGGTCTGGGACAGCAGGTACTTGCTGCCTAGGCTGGTCTGTTTCCATTCCTGTGCGATTCCTAGAGTGAACCAGCACTAAGACAACAGGTTAAAATGTTGATTTAAAACCATTATAATGATAGCTTCATTTTGAATTTATACCCAAATATTTTATTCTATCCATCCTTGCCATGGTTCATAGTAGGCATTTGTGTTGGCAACTCACCACACTTCGATTTTTATTTTTTGATCTTACAATTTGTCCAATTTAAGAAAGCTGATCTTATTTCATATTCTGACAGATGAAGCTGCACCATTATTATTTCTGCAATTTGCACTCAAGAGGAATGGTCATGGTTGAGGCAGCTTCCAGTATTCAGGCTTATAGGGTTTTCCTTTATGTTGCGTACACACGATCGGATTTTCCGACCACAAAACCGAAGGATGTTGGCTCAAACTTGTCTTGCATATACACGATCACACAAATGTTGGCCCAAAATTCAGAACGTGAAAACGCGGTGACGTACAACACATACGACGGGTCTATAAAAAGGAAGTTCAATAGCCAGCGCGCCACCCTTTGGGCTCCTTCTGCTAATCTTGTGTTTATCTTGTGTTAGTAGAAGTTTGGTGAGAGACGATTCACGCTTTTCAGCCTCGTGCTTTTCAGTTTGTGCTTGTGGGTTCATATCTGTTCTTCAGTGCGTGTTGTCAGTTCGTTCCTGTCTTTTAGTGCGTTCTATTTATAGTTTGCTTCTGTTTTTCAGTGCGTTCTTGTCCGCTCGTTTCTGATTTTCAGATTGTTTTTCTCGGGTCCTTTCTGATTTTCAGTGCGTTATGTTAGTTCTTTCTGACCAGCCAACCGTTTTCTAGCCATGTTGCAGTTACAGCGTTTATAGATGTACGGGCTCCGGAGGGGCCTCTGCTTTTCCTGGGTGGCGCCCCCCATAAGAATAAGAATTTGTTCTCCAAGGGGTGCATTCAGTGATCTGGTGGTTTCTGTTCCTTTCTTGGCTATAGTATAGGTGTCCCCTTACCTTACCGCTGTAAGGTAACAGCGTTTATACATGTACGGGCTCCAGAGGGGCCTCTGCTTTTCCTGGGTGGCGTCCCCCCAAAATAAGGCTCTCTTTGGGTCCTGGTGGTTGTGTCTTCCTAATGGGCGTCCCCTCTGTAAACTGACGCTGGTGTGTGTACCTCGCAGGGTAGGTAGAAAGGGATGCTCGATAGTGTAGTATTTTTAGTATAAAAGGTTTATTTGCAAAAACATATAATAAAAGAACACTCACATTTGGTAAATGTAAACTTGTATGTAACAACAAGCGGGGATACCCTGATGAAGTCACGTGACCGTGACGAACACGCGTCGGGACGTTGTTGAGATACCGGAAGTGAGGTACGAGCTCGCCGCTCGTTGTTACATACAAGTTTACATTTACCAAATGTGAGTGTTCTTTTATTTATGTTTTTGCAAATAAACCTTTTATACTAAAAATACTACACTATCGAGCATCCCTTTCTACCTACCCTGCGAGGTACACCAGCGCCAGTTTACAGAGGGGATGCCCATTAGGAAGACACAACCACCAGGACCCAAAGAGAGCCTTATTTTGGGGGGACGCCATCCAGGAGAAGCAGAGGCCCCTCCGGAGCCCGTACATGTATAAACGCTGTTACCTTACAGCGGTAAGGTAAGGGGACACCTATACTATAGCCAAGAGACGAACAGAAACCACCGAATCACTGAATGCACCCCTTGGAGAACAAATTCGTATGCACTAGCAACATCACCTTTGATTCACCTGCAATGTGTATTTGTATGACACCAAAGTCACAACAAGCTGCACTTTAGGTCAAATTGAGATAGGACTTACCTCACGGACCTATATCACCCTTTATTTATCACCATTTATTTTACCACCAGGCTTTAGATCTACTGCATATTAGGATCTGCAATCTTTTACCCCATTTATACCAACGATTATTTATTATGCGTTTTTATGTGACTTTATGCGATTTTATGTGATCGTATGCGATTTTATCTGAAGTAATCAGCATACTATGAACTTTTATGAACTATACGTACGAAGATCCTTTAATAGCAGTATACTACTTATCTTACATTTGAAATAGTACTTTTTACCAAGCTATTGTCACATGTGATTTTTTGATTTTAGATTTGGATTTTATATTAAGTTATTATTTTGCACAGGATGCACCTGTAGTCACTTTTCACCCACAAGTGAATGTTGTCTCTTTAAGCACTTTATATTTATTTTATTGTCTTGCACTTATATATTGAACTCTTAGTATACAGCGCAGCACTACCTCTTTTACATATCTTTTTATTGGCCCCCGAAAACTCCTTTCAGTGCTTGCCACAGTATTAACCACATTACTACACATAAAGGCAGCGCAGAGATACATACCATATTCATGTTGCAGTTACGTTCTCGTCGGAGAGCTTGTGCTGTTGTTGGGCGTGGTGTTGGAGTTCTTGCTTTGACCCAAGTCCAGTCCATGAACAAGGCAAGGAGGAGTTCATGGACGAAGAATTCGTTGCTTCAGCATGACCAATTCTCTCACATGCCTTTGCTGCGGGAGATCCAGGAGAATAATCCTGATGATTTCAGGAATTATCTCTGGATGACGGTCCCCGTTTTTCACCGTCTGTTGGTTTTGCTGTCCCCTTATATTACAAAGCAAGACACCTGCATGCGGCAAGCCATCACTCACGAGCAGAGGCTTGTCACCACCTTGCAGTACTTGGCGACGGGGAGAAGTCTCCAGGACCTGAAGTTCACGACTGGAATCTCCCCCCAGGCTCTGGGAATCATTTTTCCAGAGACCTGTTCTGCCATCATTCATGTCCTGCAGAAGGACTATATTAAGGTAAGTTTTCTCCTTTAACATCACATTCTATGTATTTATTGTTTGCTAATGTATTTTATTTCATCATTCCCTAATTACCATGATTGTAATATGCAGTGAATTGTCCTCATGCATGCTGTAAGCTTTTAATGCTCCTTTTTTTTGTCCTTCATGCATATTTGCCTTCACTAACCTCCCCAGCATGCTATCCTGGGCCCAGACACACCTAGTGTTGTCTCTTAACAATGTATTTTGTCAGCTCCATTGTAGTGCTTACCCTAAACACCCCCTAAAAATGTGTACAAATGTTTTTGTTGTCCTTAAATTCATGCAGAGTACAAGAGGCTTTTTTTGGGGGGCCAAAACTCATTTGGAACCCTCCCTCCCCCCCAATTGCTTAGTCAACTGATACAATACTCTATCTGCTGACTTATACACACTATACCTACCTCTTTTGTGTTCATATTTATGGATTAATTCACCAAAGAATGTAGTGCAAGTGCCTGCCTGAATACTTTCAAATGGTACCATTTAAAGTTTTGTTCTCCTATTATCTTGATAGGATGTTGCTTAATGTAAAAATGTGCTTCAATTTGTACAGTGTGCATTCATATTTTTGGATTATGAAACTTCTTACCTGTCCAGTGGGCTGCCAATAGTGTAAGTAAGGAGGGGCTGGCCAAAGTAACACACATTATTTATGCATTCAACTCTCAATGAAGTGGAGACGGTTACCTGTGCAAAACATCCCCCCCCCCCTCTAAAATCTTTACAATGGGCCATCAGAAGGGGTGATGAATCTAATAAGTGGACCTTATACCTTTGACTTTAACTACTCATTTCAATAAGTGTTATACTTATGTTGGCCAAGAATGTTTGCGTCTAAGCTGCTTGCAATGTTATGTTCAAAAGTACTAATTCTTTTTTTTGACTCCACAGTTTCCTTCAAACCAACAGGAATGGCAGACTGTGGCTTCTCAGTTTGCCCAGCAGTGGTACTTTCCCAACTGCGGTGGGGCAATAGATGGGAAACATGTCCACCTCGTCCCATCCCCCAACTCGGGGTCGTACTATTATAATTATAAGGGGTATAGTAGTATAGTGTTGTTGGTGTCGGCAATGTATGAATTCCTCTATATGGATGTGGGGAAGAATGGCCGGATGTCGGATGGTGGAGTCATTGCCCAGATGGAGTTCTAAAGACGGCTCCAGAATGGCAGATTGGGCTTGCCACCTCCAGAAGACAACGTGGCGGGACTCCCATTCATCTTTGTAGCGGATGAAGCATTTTCACTGGGGGACCATCTTAAGCGGCCATTCCCTATGAGGAGCCTCCCCCCGGACCAGAGGGTTTTTAGTTACCACCTATTCCTTACTGCAATCAGTATGGCAGAATATAAACTAAATCACATTGTTCTTTCCTTCTGTATTTTACACAACTTTTTACGCAAATATGCAGCCAACTATGTGGCCTCAGTTGCGACTGAGGCTGGCTTACCAGATCAAACTCTGATGGCACTTGAAGCTGGCCGTCCTGGCTTGCCCCCCCAAAGCCCCCGCAAAGTACAGCAAAGCTATCTGGAGAACTTTGCGGGTAGGGGGGCCATGGATATGACAGATAATGTATAACATCTTTTAAATAAATTTGTTGTTAAAAAGTGAACTCATATTTCATTTGATTTACTGCTTTTGTTTTCTTCAATAGTGCAAACGTAACTTATTTGATACATGAGGTGACAATCTCTTCTTCAGCTAACTATTATGTTGTGCTGTGGGTCTGCTACACACACACATTGTTTTTGTTGTTAATGTATGTAATGCATTAATGATAAACATAATCATCCTTTTCAACTCCATGAATTAATTGCTTGCAGTCCCTAAAATGGCCTGATTGGGGCAAATTTTAGAGCACTGTGGGGGTTATTTACTAAAGGCAAATCCACTTTGCACTACAAGTGCACTTGCATCTATTCTATTTTGAAAGATGTAGGGAAAAGACACACAGTGTGTCAACATGTGCTATCTGCCATCATGGAATATCAATGTACGCGTTTTATGGGTGCAGCCCCCTTCCTCGCAACTAAAGTAGATGAGAGGAAGGGGTTGCACCCACAAAATGCGTACATTTATATCCCATGATGGCTATCAGCATGTTGACACACTGTGTGCATCTTCAAAATTTGGCTTTCAAATTACTTTAAAATGTATATAAAAAGTTAAAAAATAACTACAACATTGAGATTTTTTTTTGGTTACATTTTGGCTAAAACATCAATGATGAGTCTTTTTTCAACATCATTGATGTTTTCCTTGACATTCTCTAATTCACGATTGCACACCATTATTTCGCTGATCAGGATCTGTGCACTGTTGAAGTGAGTTTCTTCTTCCACAACATCCACATCACCTAAAAAAAAAAAAAATACACACCATGTATTATAAGTATGCAGGCATACATATATTACCTGAAGCTGTGGTCTAAAACACTGACCTGTTGTGGTCACTATTTCGCCCACTTCCTGAACCTCGGAATCCACATCTTCAGTGTGTGTGGGGATTACCCCTTCTTCAGAAGGTGTGGGGTTCGTGGTGTCCTCAGATGTCCCGATTCTTTTCTCCCCTATGTGAATACAAAAAAGGTATATTTAGCACACAGATATTTAAGGGCAAGAAATAGTAATATGAAACATTGCTTGAAAGTGTTGTCCAATTGTCTGTTTTGACAGAGTTCCAAGCTGAAGACATGATTTTTTCCCTTTCCAAAGCTGGAATACTTACCTGTTTTGTTAAATTTTCATATGTGGAGAGACCCCTAGTATCCACTGGAGCACCATAAAAAGGTTGGTATGGTGTCCTACACTAGTGCTCCTGCGTCCAGATATGTAAACAGCTGCTGAGTGTCCTCTCCTTACACTGAATCAAGTTTGCATTTCATTATAGTTACAAACACATCTAGACAACAATGTACTAAACTTCTTTTCATACAAATAGGCATGAACAAATGTAGTTAACCTGCATCTGCCAAAAATGTCATATTAGTGGTCGAACGAACGATGTTTAATACGAACGATTACTGTGCCCATGTACCTCAAACTTGCCATTTTAAACTGTACAACAGTAAAGAAAAGCACATGGAGCAGCACTAAAGTAATAATAATAGGAACACACGACAAATACTTACTTTTTAGAAGCAGTTTTCTGATCCTTCTATACTGATCGTGCTCCCTCAATTTCAGGTCTGACCAGCATTTCCTCAATTGCTCCTTGGATCGTCGTACCCCAAAATTCCTGTGCAGACTTCTCACAACTTAATTCATGATCTTGGCCTTTCTCACATTTGGGTTTGGGTATGGCCCATACTTCCCATCATAGTCGGCCCTCTTCAAGATCTCCACCATCTCCACTATCTCTACAAGGTGAATACAAATATTTGAGGCCTTATATCTCCTCCTGGATCGGGAACTGCCTTGCTCTGGGCTTTCGTTGTTGCTGCTCTCTGCATGCACCTGGTCTCTCTCAGCCATGTTCTCTCCCACTGCGCCGAAAGAGAAGGGGCGGGGAATACACTAGAAAGAAGGTCAGGGGCCGAGTTTCACACATGCGCAGTGTATATAAAGCATAACACACGTGTGTCGTACGTATGATCTGTGAGCGGAGGACGGAGTATCGTAAGCGCTGATCGTGCAAACAAAGGTACAATTTTAACTTGGGGCATCAGTGGTTAGTGGCCTATACTGCTTATAGATTGAGGCCTATATTGGGACAAGATTAGGAGATTTTAGCCTGACATTAGGGTTTGTCTTGTGTTGTGTCTTGCAGAGAAAATGGATACATTTACAGACCCAGACTTCCTGCCAAACTTCATAGACAGGTACAGGGAGCTGCCATGTCTCTAGCAAGTCAAAAACAGTGACTATTCCAACAAGCTAAATAGGAAGGCAGTGCTGCAGAAACTGTTGGAATTGGTGAAGCCGGTGACTCCCACGGCAGACATCAACTATTTGAAAGCCAAAATTGGTGGCCTGAGGAGCACATATAATAGGGAGAGCAAGAAGGTCCAGGATTCCATGAGATCAGGAGCAGCAGCAGATGACATATATGTACCCAGGCTGTGGTACTATGACAGACTGCATTTTTTGTCAGACCAGAGTGAACTCAGGCCATCGCTATCTACACTTCCTTCCACACTTACTTCCACTCTTCCTTCCACACTTCCTTCCACATCAGATGAGGCTCCTGAAGTCCAACCTGGGCCTTCTACCCCGGAAGATGTGGAGGAGCCCAGCTTAAGCCAGGTATAGCATTATTCAACATATTTCTTGTCAAAAATGTAATGATGTTAACTAGATGCTATTATTGAACACTAATTTCTGATTTAACAAAGTGGTTTACATATCAATAGACAATAGTTGCCAAAAATTATTAGGACAAGAATGAAAAATGCTGGGGTCAGAATGATAGTCTTTTCTATTTGGTAGCATTAAATTTGCATCAGACATGAGCTCAAAATTGTGTGTTATCGATGACCAAAGAAACTAAAACTATGTACCATTTTCATACACAGGAAAGTCTCAGCCAGGAGGAGGCCGTGGAAAGTCTCAGCGAGGAGGTGGCCATGGAAAGCAGCCTGACCAAATCCCAGGTTCCTCCCCTTCGCCTTCCAACAAAAAGGACCAGGAAGGCGAGGAACCTGCAGGAGTCAGCGACTACTTTAATTCGCCAGGCTACTTTGATCCTCACAACAACCCCTGGTGGTTCCTGAGTCGTATTGGCTGTCTGACATCAAGTAAACTGGAATGAATGGAGGACGGCCAATGCCTCATCTGTGAGGAGATAATACTTCAGGCCCTAAACAAGAGGATGAGGGGCCAACACACAACTAGAAGCCACCTGTGTGTGTTGGACCATACTACTCCTCCACCACCTCCAGCAACACATCCAACACCACAGCAACCCAACCCACCACAGCAGCCTGGAAGAAAGCGTGGAAGCAAGTGTTGAGAGTGATGGCCTTGGTTTGGTGTGGTCTGGCAAAAGACACGGGCTGTTGTAAGACCACAGCTGCTGCTCCCGATCTCTTGGAGTCCTGGACCGTATTGTGCACCCTATTAAATGGACTCCTCAGGTTACCAATTTGGCCTGTCAAATAATTGTCTGCCCTGGGGTACAAAGGCTTCACCAATTCCAACTGTTTCTCCAGCGTTGGCTTCCTCTTTATTTTTTATGACCCCCTAATAAATTGAAAATTTTTGTTTTGACAAATACTTGGCTATGTGTTTTACTTCAAATAGGACAGTTTGTTTGTGAGTAGGCAGGCGCATTTCAAAAATACAATGACACCAACACCAACCAACCAACCAATTTGAGGTAAAAATATTAGATAATAATGGTGTAGTGGTAACTTGACACACAAAACGACAAAAAATATTATGGAGATCACTATAAGAGAAAAGAAAAAGATTATTCTGGAGATCTGGAGATAAAAAAATAAAAAAAAGGAGATCACTATAAAAAATTAAAATAAACGATTTTTCTGCAGATCTTGATAAAAACAAAAAAAACAAAAACAAAGATTATTCATGAGATCGTGATAAATAAAAAATCTGTATGTCAAAACTCTGTGTGAATATCAGCAGCAAAGCAACTTCATTATTCTAGCATTATAAAGAAGAGAATGCACTGCATTGAAAGATTTCAAAATTTGCAGCGTGAAGAATGTGCTATCTCCATTACAAACGCTAGTTTTACAAGACCGAGCGCTTCCGTCTTGTACTTGACTTTCCGACAACAGGCTCACATTGAACATTTCCCGTCAGAAAGTCTGATCGTGTGTATGCGGCATTAGTTTCAAGAATAGAAATAAAACTGGAATCTAGCCAGATAGTCAGAAGGAATCTATTGTTGTTATAAAGGTGCCTATAATATAAGGGCATTCATTTGTTTCTAATGTGCGTTTTTAGTCTCTATATTATCCTGTGAACATTCCACTTATGCCTCATGTATTTTGTTTCCTTCATGATTTGTGACCAGGTGCTGCCATTTTCTCCATAAGGAGTAATGGCTCCTGATTGTGTATCCTCCCCTGTGTACTGTACAGAAAGAACCGTGGGGACCATTAACTGTGGGCGGGTACAACTGCACAGCTCCTGGTTGTGACCCATCCACATCCATTAAATGTAAGGTACATGATCAGCCATAACTTTATGACTACCCACCTAATATTGAATAGGTCCCTATTTTGCTGCCCTGATTGGTCAAGACATGGACGCCTCTAGACCTCTGATGTCATGCTGCGGTATCTGGCACCAAGTTGTCAGTAGTAGATCCTTTAAGTCCTGTAAGTTGCGAGGTGGGGCCTCCAATGATCAGACTTGTTTTTCCAGAACATCCCACAAATAAATGATTTTTGCAGTGGGCAGGGCGTATTATCCCACTGAAAGAGGCCACTGCCATCAGGGAATATTGTTTCCATTAAGGGGTGTATTTGGTCAGCAACAATGTTTAGTTAGGTGGTACGTGTCAAGTAACATCCACATAAATGACAGGATCCAAGGTTTGGCAGCAAAACATTGCTCAAAGCATCACACTGCCTCCATGGCTTGCCTTCTTTCTTGACCCATACTGCATTCTGGTGCCATCTCTTCTCCAGATAAGTGACACACACACAAACCTGGCCATCCACATGATGTGAAAGAAAACATGATTCATCAGACCAGACAACCTTCTTCTATTGTTGCGTGGTCCACTTTTGATGTCACATGCCTATTATAGGTGACCGGCCTTTGGCTATGCAGCCCCATACACAATAAACTGCAATGCCTATTTTCTTTCATCACATCAACTTTAGAGACAACATGTTTACTTGCTGCCCAATATATCCCACCAACTTTTAGATGCCATTTTAACAAGATAATCAACATTATTCACTTTACTTGTCAGTAGTCATAACGTTATGGCTAATCAGTGTATAACTGGCTATAGCGGAAAAATTCAAACTATCCTGTTTGAAAAGATGTGTTATCACAGTATAAACCTGTTTAGGTATTAGTACCGGCAAGATAAGCAACAGCTCCCTCTGCTTCTGATATAGAACAGCTGGGATTTTGTCCAAAAAAACAGGCACACAGGTGCAAAAACTAAAAACACAGAGCGGTCACTGCATCTGCTATTGTGACATCACCTTCTAAAATATAGCTCTAAAAATTGTTGACTGTGCTGAAGAAATGAATCCTTTCCCAGAGTCCGCTCTCCCAGAATATATCTGAGCTGTTCACAGACAAGGCAACATGCTGTTAGCCAGATGATGAGGGGTGAGACAGGGACTTGTCAATACTTACACCACTAACCTCAGCTTCTCAGCTTCCAAGAATGAGGTTATGAATAGTCAGTGATAAACAGTTCTGTTGACATTTACTGAGAAATCACTAACTGCAACATGTTTACTGGCAACATTGCATGGTGGTTTACAACCCTGTGCAGCCATTTTTTTTAAAACAAAACTTCAGTTTCAGCAGGGTCAGCAGTACATTTGAAAATTGACATCTGTATCTTTAAATATTGCAAACATATTCATAATAGAAGGATTTGCCTGTTTTTTTGTTTTTTGTTTTTTTTTAGGATTCTTGCTCTATGCAATATAATTTTTTTTACATTTCTTTTTATTAAATTTTGCATTAAGAATATACCAATATCACACAATGACAGCCTGACGACCAGGCGACACCGAACAACAAATCATACAAAATATTAGCACCAGGTCGCCTGCATGACTCCAAGTCTATAACAGGATACTTTAAACAGCAAACTATCTATACATGTGCATCAAAAAGCAAAAATATTTTCCAGTTGCTGCCTCCAATATCTAATAACTGACATAAGCTGCATAAGAAAAAGCTCCTACTAATTGGGAATCATATGTATAACCCCCATATAAAATACTTCAATGACCAATTCCTGCTCATTTTTTCAAAGCTCTACACACCTTATATTTACATATTGCAGTTGCAGCTGGACCAGACAACCTAATCTGATGCCTTAGACAGACTATTCCCCCCACACATACCTTGACAAACTTGTTAGGTACTCCTCTGCTGGTATATGTGGCCTTGTAAAAAGGCAATGCTTTGTTGATGAGCCCTTTCCAAGCAGGGACTTTGGGGGCCATGGGTTTTATTCCATGGGAGGATAATAAGTTTCCTTCCATGGGAGGATAATAAGTTTCCTTCCATAATGAAATAGTAAGGTTTTGAGGGTACAAATTACCTTTTTAGGGGCCAAGGAGTCCACCAAACCCAAAAGACACACTTTCACAGATGGTCTGATACCAATCGTGGTTATTTCTTGAATGCATTGTGTAACTTCTAACCAGAACTGTTGTATGGCTGTGCTTTCCCAAAAAATGTGGATAAAATCTGCTCTAGAGGAGCTACACCACCAGCAATTCCGTGATTGAGTGGGAATGATCCTGGCCAGCCTGGCTAGAGTGAGGTATATTCTGTGTAGAAATGTATAATGTATGAGATGGTCTCTAGACGATATCAATCTGGAAAAAATAACCTCCCAGAGATCATCCCAACAATCCCCATCTAGCTGAGGAAGAACTGCCACCCAGGCATTTCTACAAGGAGTAAGGACTTTAGTCTTATCAATACACAATTCTTTGTATACATTAGATGTATCATCCTGAAGCAAGGCCTCCAAGTTTCCCATACATACAGTAATTATAGCAGAATAGATTATAGCAATAGATTATTGGTCATTATAGGCATGATGAAGTTGCAAATTGCAAAACAAGTGCGAATTAGGTAATCAATATAAACCTTTCATGACATCAAATTAAAGGAGTACTCCATTACGCACTATATCGCTGACCTTTTTAACAACGAATTTGGTCCACGTAATGGTGTCCGGGTAGTTGTAAAATGGAGGTAACTGGGTTTTTCCAGAGTGGTGTACAGTTGATATAAAAAGTCTACACACCCCTGTTAAAATGTTAGGTTTCTTTTATGTAAAAAATGAGACAAAGATAAATCATTTCAGAACTTTTTCCACCTTTAGGCTGGGTTCACACCATTACAAATTGGATGTGGGTTCCCCGCATCCAATTCACAATAGCAGGAGATTTTGACCGGCTCTCTTTGGAGCCGTTTCACATGTCTCTGCTGCGGCTCCAGTGTGAATTTGCTCATATATATATATATATATATATGTATATATATATGAAAAGGGGAAGGAACTAAATTTTTTGTAAATTTTCTTTTCCAATTAACAATGGGGGAAGATTCTGCCAGGCTTACAATCTGAGTTTTAACGTCTGCAGCATTGGGGTGACATTTAGGAATAAAATCAGAAACTAAACTAGAGATATGAATACCCAAGTATTTCACTGATTCCGCTGATAGGGAAGAATCAGAATCGCGGAGGAAAAGGCCATATCTTATGCATAGAGCACCGTCTCCTCAATTATACTACCCACCCGAATGCCCTTCACCTCTGAAGATTGATTAATAATGCAAAAAGGCCAGGAGACATGGGGCAACCCTGATGGGTACCCCTGCTTACTGGGAAAATATTGGATATTAGGCCATTGAGCTTAATAGCTGCCACCGGGTTCTGATATAAGATGAGGAGCCACTGCCTAAATGTAGGACCAAAATCGTAAGCTTCCAACACCACTGCCATATATACCTGTATATATATCCAATTGACTGATTTGAAAGGCCTTCTCTAAATTAAGAAAAATTAATATACCCCCACTCAAAATTTTTGGACCTAGCTCAGTATGTGAAAAGACCCTTCTTAAATAATGTCAGTAGTTCTTTTATGCATAAAACCAGTCTGGCCTGGGGAGATAAGATGCTGCAGAACAGGCATGAGCCTAGTAGCTAGCAATTTGGTAAGTATTTAGAAGTCCATATTCAGTAGGGAGATAGGCCTATATGAGGAGCATTGAAGGAGGACCTTGCCCAGTTTGGCCAACAATACTATATGTGCCTCATAAAAGGAGGGAGGAAGGGCATCCGTTTTGATACAGTCTTGATATAGCCAAAGTAATTTTGGCGCAAGAATTTCAACATAATGTTTATACTACTCCACCGCCAGACCATCAGGACGAGGTGCTTTTCCATAAGGAAAATAACTAATCGCAGCTGCCACTTTCTCCTCCTTAAAGGGGGCATCAAGGTTATACTTGAACTCAGCCAGTAATGTGGGGAGATGTAATGGATCTAGTACTGCTAGGAGGTCTTCTGTACCATATGGCTCTATGGTGAATGAAGTAATCTATAAAATTATTATTATTTATTATACATGATTTATATGGCACCAACAGTTTACGCAGCGCTTTACAATGTAGAGGGGGGACAGCACAATTACAGTACGTACCGTAAATCACAACAACAGTTTCCCATTTTTATCCCCTTCCTCAAAAAGGCATTCAGCCCTCTGTCGCATGGAGCAGTGGGCAATGTCTTGATAGTGAAGGTTCAGGGCCCTTCTAGCTAACTGTAAATCTGCCAAAGTCTCTGGGCAAGGTGGGGTTGCATGGGAATGTGCAAATTCCTGTTCCCTATCCTGTAAGGTGGACGGTGTATGGTTATGCTCCACCCTTGCCACCTTAATGGCCGAAATGTACAGGCCTCGAGTAGTTGCCTTAAAGGCATCCCATTCAGTTTGATCTGTGGTAGACCCCTCATTAATTTGTCAAAAGGACTCTAAAGGAGGCTCTAGTACCTCCTCCACTGATTACTCTCCCACCCAGCCAGATGACAGGACAATTTGGACCTATGTGTCACCAGTTGTAAAGTAAGCTGAAATGGAGTATGATCTGATATACCCCCAGGAAGATAGGAGGCATCCGACACCACTGGTAGCAAGGCCACATTAGAAAAAGCCAGGTCTCTTCTGGAGGAGGAGGCAAATACCGGGGACAAGTAAGAAAAACAGGTAATGTTAGGATGCTTCCACCTCCAGAGTTCGGTTAAACCAGTAGCCAATGCCCAGTGTGATAAATCGTGATTTGGTGTCTGCTGCGGGTTAGAAGGCTTGATGCAATATTTTAAACATTACTGTCAGAAAGCAACTTGTCATTTACTACATATGTACACACAACCAAGCTCATTCTTTTGCCTAGAATCCCAAAAAAGGCACAGGAGCTTATACGGAATTCTTTTAATTGCTAATCATTTGGGGCCTTCTGCAAAGGAGCCAGGCTCCAGTAAGAATGTTTACAGTGTATCTTCCACAGAGGAGTAAGCGGGACAGAATACAAGTGGAGATCAAGAGTAGTCTTTAAGCCCCTTGGGTTGATGGGTTCAGCAAGCAAGAGTCTTGGCAAAGAGGAGAGCCCAGGGGGGCAGCCATCAATGCCACAGCAAGGGCAGACAAGTAGCATGGTAATGGCCTTCATGTTAAATCTGTTTTATTCAGTATTGAAATAATACAGAGCATAAATGTAAAAGTACATGTCAAGTTCCAGTAAATATAAAAATATGCATATAGATAAAGGTAATATATTGCAAGACCTCACAATAATTATAATAAAATTAAAGGTCACAAAGACATGTTAAAAATAACAGAACATTAGTATACAAAGTTAGTACCATAGCCATCTAGTATTATAAAGTTAGAGATCACTATGAAACTATACAAACACTGGTGCTACTGCCGATAAAAGAAACAGAGAATTTCAGAACACCATGTATATGAGAAACAGGTGAGAAAAGTAAATAAGTTCATAAAGAAGTAGAAGTACAAGAAAAAAAGTAAAGAACGGAAAAAAATAAAATAAAGGGGGGGGGGGAGGAATAGGGACAAGGAGGGAGGATGGAGCAGAGAAGAGCATTACCTATACCTGAGAGGCCCCAGAAGGCACAATTACAAAGGCCTCAAAATTGGAAGAAAAACGTAAATGTAACAAAACGGTCCATGTAAGGGTGTGAGAATCAGTCTTATTATTCTCCCAGGCTATAATGCATTCAGGGTGTTCAATCCTGTCTTTCTCACAAGCCCAATCAGCCAAGGAAGGAACAGACAGTTGGCGCCAATGTCTAGCGATAACAGAATGGGCTGCCGTAAGAAAATGTTGAATTAAGCTTTTCTTGATTTGTTTATAGAAGCCTGGCAACATAGAAAGTATAGTTATGCAAGGTAATGGCCTTTAATAGGGCACAACAGCATATAGATCCAGGGTTGAAAACACATGATTGCAAATAGGAATTCTAGGGGGTACAAAGCAGCACTATGGAATAGCAAGGATAAGTTCCAGAGTCTCAGTAAATGCAGTCTGAGGTGCAGCTAGTGTTACTGTGATTGGTGATTTCACAGGCCAGAAATGCAAAACAGCAAGGAGATAAGTCCAGGGAGACACAGGGAAGGGTCAAACAGCAACAGAATACTGCAAAGATTGAGTCCCAGGGTCAAGGGGCAGAAATCCGGGCACAACAAGAGCTAATAGCAGGCTTGGTCCAACTGCACACAGGCACAAGGTTGCAGAATCCAAACTCTCACAAGCCACAAGGCTTTACACTGGATACATTGAAATCCAAATTCAGGAAACTTGATTATCATCCACGTGACTTTTATATGCTGCTTCAAGCAGTTAGTAACTGCCTTCATTATTATATGACACTGATATTGGACACTGATTTGGAAAGTGGAAGGTTGTTATTAAATGTGCATTATAGATGATCTGGCTACATCTATTTGTGATGACATACTTAGTCCCTCAGTGGTCCCCATGGACATCAACATGCACTGCTTACTACATTTGTTCCATCTAGGGGTTGAGTGTGGCATTCCTCTACCATAAAGGTTGAGATTTATCCAATATGAGGGTACTGCCCGGGGACAAAATCCACCATGATAGCTGTATTTATGTATTCTACCAAGGAGAATACATTTTGTGTGAAGAATGCTTGGGCATTGTGAGGTTGATTTACCAAAAGCAAAGGGAATCACTTTATGTGTGTCTATGGACAAACTGCTTGCTATGGGGACAGACATAGAAGAGGAGTGGAGAGCGCCGGCGGGGGACCTCAGAAGATGAGCTTCAGGCTTGATCTGTGCAATTCCAGTGCACAGAGCAGTTTAGTATAAACCTTTTTTTTTTTATGTAGGTTAAAAAAGGAGGTTTTACAATAAACTTTAACTCTATCTGTACTGTGTTCACAATTCTTTATTATCACCTGTAAACTAGATTTAAACACTGTCCTAACAAAGGGTTAAAAATTTAGAGACCACCTTTCTACATTGTATGTTAATATGGGATATGGTGGGGACAAACACATCTGTCCAGAAATTCTTAAAATCAGCCATAAAACCTTCTCCTTAGAAACCTCCAAATTATCATATTAAAAAAAAAATAGGTATACTGTGTGAATGGGAACACAAATTTGAGAAAATCTCTTAAATGTTTGTTATACATTTAAGAGACTTTCTCAAATTTGACTGTAAAAGTGAAAATACGCTTTAAGCTGAATTGTTTTAGACTTCTGAATGGTTCATAACACACTGGTATGCATTGCTGCTTAATCAGACAACGTTGTAGCTGAACATGTATTATGTGGTCAAGTGTATCATCTCACTTGAATTGATTATGTGGGAAGAAAATTGTACCATGGACAGAAGGCTGGGAGGTATGTGAAGCAAAGCAGAAGCTGATAATAGGCCAGGAATTGACTGTAGAGCATGGGGAAGAAAGGGGAGGCAGAATGGCAGCTGATTTTAGACTGGGATGGGTGCAGAGAACACAGAACATTAATGAGTATGCCTTTCTAGTTTTCTATATATTACCCAAGATCCATAGGGACCTAGTAGATCTAGTAGACCTAGTAGATCTTGCAAGCCACCCCATTGTTTTGGGATTGGGGGGACCCATGGAGAGATAAGGTAAGCATTTGTATTTGAAGTTAAAACCAGTTGCCTTCCTATGTGTAAGATTCTAAAGAGGAATTAAAGAAATTACAGGAGCTGGAAAATGAAGGAAACTTTATCCTGGTGGAATTAGATGTTGAATCCTTGTACATGTCCGTCCCACACAGGATAGGGTTGGAAGCATGTAGGAGCATGTTGGAAAGATAGTACAAGGATCTGCAAGAACATAAAGAGGTTGATTTTCTAAAAGCAGATAGACTGTGCACTTTGCAAGTGCAGATAAACTCTTCAAGGGCATTTGCTCCAGAGTGTAGTAAATGATGTGAAGCTTCACTTTGCAAAGAATACCAAATCACATGCAAGGAACAAAAAAAAAAACAGCATGTTAACTTGCACATGATTGGATGATAGAAGTAAGCAGAGCTTCCCCTCATTTACTAAGCCCTGGAGCATATGCTCTTGCAGAGTATGCAGTCTATTGGCCTTTAGTAAATCAGCCCCTCTGACTTTTATGCAGGTACATAGAAGTGGGGACAAACTTTGCAAATAGGGATGATTCACACCTTTTTTGTATGGACAACTTGTGCAACTTCATGGGTAGCAGATCGATGATCTGCTCCTGCAACTTAAAATATATCGGACAGACAAAAATATCAGTTAAAGTGGTTTTAAACCCACTTTTTGGACTTTAACCTATAGGTAGGCCTAGAATAAGGCTTACCTATAGGTAGTGGAAATATCTCCTAAACGTGCGCCGGAAATTGCTAGGGCGCATGCGCAGGGAAGAAACAAAACTAAAGGCCGTTTCTTCTATAGCATATGCCGCAGGTCGCAGCTCCCGTGCGCATGCGCGGGGGTGAGGTCACACGGCTCCGGCAAATCACAGAGCCGGAGTCCGCGGCCCGAAGGAAGATGGATGCTGCCCACACAGGGGATGTCGCTGTATTCTTTTGCAGGTAAGTGGTACATAAAGGGCTTTTCATTTGCAGGCTATACGGGGAGCAAAAGAGGAAGTAAAACCCATCAGGGTTTACTTCCTCTTTAAGAACATATAATATGGAGCATTTAGATAGAGACATAGTGATGGATAAAATAAGCAGCTAACACAACAATAAGACTGCTTGTGAAAAAATTGGAGGTAAGAAAAGTACACTTTTCTTACTTCCAGATAGAGATATAGGTTTGCGGAGTGCAAAAAGTACATTCTTCCTAATTTAACCCCCTAATTAATGGGTTAAAAGTAAAATTAATAAACCATTTATGAAAAAGCCTGCATATAGGTGATATAGGTTTTGTATTTATGAGAAGGAATGGTAAATTCTAACCATATGTAAGAATTCAGATCAATTAAGAGGTTAATCTGAGTATTGTGTGGTGTTTTGAACAAGTATAAAGGAAAGTCCTACACACATGTGAAGTAGAATCCTGATGAAGCTCACAGTTTAAGTGAAACGTGTTGATGTGATATGGCAGCCTCCACAGTGCCCCCGCACGTTGATCACAGCCATGTAGCATCTGCATTCTGTAATAAGCATCAGAGATGACTAATAACTACTGATCTGGCTGTAAAGGACTTTCAGTTTCAGCTAAAGACGATAGGAGATGGCCATCTTAAAGAAGTGGAAGATGCAGTTCACTTCATGTTATAGAGTCATAACAGCTTGGTGTTTGACAGTTGTCTCATATATATGAATAGATAACTTGCATATGGCAGGGGGAAATATGCAGACTCCATAGTCATTTTCTGGAGATATGAGATTGCTTCAGACTACATTTTAAACACTAGGTTATTACTGCACTAGAAGAAATGTGGCTTATTTTGCACATAGGGGTAAAATCATATATGCTGTCTGAAGTAGTGGAAGCATACAAATGCACATTGCCATGAGTGTATGTCTATTGATGCTGTGTTTATAGTCTGGAGACTGTAGCTATTTTAGTCTTTTTGAGTATTTTTAGGGGTTGTTAGTGTACAATACAATTTTTCCTGAGATGACTTCCCTACTATAGTATTATTCCACTTAGAGGTGTTATTCACCCTGTTCATTTTGTAAAAGGAGGATATTTCTCTGTATATTTGGGGTACAGTGTAAAGCACTGCACAAACTGTTGGTGCTATATAAATCCTGTATAATAATGTATAATGAATAATAATATTTCAGCTTATCAGGAAATAATTGGCTTTAACTGGGTATACATGTATCAAAATTCAGCTTGTTTAGCAGCAACTGAATTTTGATCCACATGTACTGCTCTCTGTTCAACTGTAGATGATGGTTGGACCAGCTCCTGTCGAGCAGTCCTGGTGGGAAACCAGCATTTGATCAGCCACAGCAGTAAATGCCTGCAGTGCTGATAAATCGGTTCTGATTGGGGGGGGGGGGTGTAGAGTCTCCTGCATCTACTGTACCACATTTATATGGAATGCGGGGATCGGTAATGTTTTATTTTTTATTTTCATTCAACCTGCAGATTGATTGGAAAGAAACCCAGTGGGGGTGGGGGTTACTAAAACGAGTGCACTCAGAATCTGGTGCAGTTGTGCATGGTAGCCAGTCAGCTTCTAACTTCATCTTGTTCAATTAAGCTTTGACAATAAAACCTGGAAGCTGATTGGTTTCTATGCAGAGCTGCACCAGATTTTAGTAAATCTACCCCAGTGTGTATGCATAGCTTAAGTGTGTATGATTGCATGTGGAGGTATCCCCAGCTAGCTAGATTTGAATTACAGATCTGTGCTTTTTTTTAATGGTGGTATATGTTCTTCACATTTACAGTATACATCATCAACAATCCTGCCAACCAGAGCCTCACAATATATACAGTATATAGTAAAGTTAAAGTATATCTTTAACCAAGAATATGTTTTCCATTTTGGATAGAGTAGGAGACAACCCTTGTTGTGTGAAATGTGTCAGTAGGGTGGATGTCTGGCCAATGACCTCCCTACTGACACCAGTGATTCAGTTGATTCTGGAATAATTTATACCCCTGTTGTTATGTCATCTGTGTCCCACTGAGAATTGTATTCACTTTCTGTAAACACAACAAGAACTGTGAAGTAATCTCTCACAAATAAGTGAAATTCCCTCTTGGGCAGTGTACCCTTGAAAGATTTCCCCTCTATTCCTGTGTTGGTGATAACTCAATCATGTGGATTTATCATTTACTTTCAGTCCATGTGACATTTTTACCAGGATAGAAAAAGTGAATCTCTCTAGTGGAGGCGCCGACAGTAATAAAAACTTTACAACCTCACACCACCCTATACTGAATTAAATAAAAAGTTTGAGCTTTAACAGAGTAGGACTGTGATGTAAAGAATAATAAAAAACATTTGTCTTAGAAAAAAAAAAAAAAAAAAACTGATTGCACTTCCTTCTAAAAATGCTAGTTGGCCAATGATAATAAAAATAAATAAAAAAATAAAAATATGTAAGCCAGATGTTCAGTTAGACTTTTTAGAAAGAGACTTCAACAACAACTTTCAAGTTTTTCTTATAACAGGTTTATTTTAAGGTTTAATTCCAACATTTATTTGTAGAGAAGTGGGTACACTTCAGTTTTTTTTTTTAAATTACCGTTTCATTGTTAAAACATCAACTATTCATGTCAAGAGTCTAACTTGAGTATCAGATTTAGGTATTAAAACCATGTGTCAGAGTTAGCTATGAAACATCAAATTCCTAAAACTGATTCCGACACATGACTCTAGTCTGAATTGGGAACTGCAGTGCAAAATCTGGGAGTTCCTGGAATTGTGCTAAAAACCCATTTATATTTGCCACTAGCGATTGCGGGCACGGGGTGGTGCCTGCTATCAGTCCATAGGGTTAGAGTTTTAAATTCCAGAACTTATCAGTTATATTGTACAGTACATTCTTTAAAATTTAAATATCATATTGTAGTACAGTGAATAACATTGCTGTTTTGAGGCTTTGGCTCGTATGCAGTACCCTTGTTAATACCCTTTTGCTGTAGGCCCCACATTGCCCTCCTGTTCTTCCTGTATTTTTACAACAGTGTAGATACATTTGTCGGTCTCCATTACCTTAATTTCACATGCGGACCTATAAAGAATTCAGGAAAAATACAATAGTTACCATGTTTTGGATAATCAAAACCCAATCACTGCAGAAAGAACATTGTAAAGTTTACAGCTGGTGGTCCCTGATCCTGAAACTGTCAGTTTGAATAAAACTAAGTGCGTAGTAATATCTTCACTTTAATGGCAAAGTGAAATACAGACTGCTAGATGCCATTCTGGAGACACAATTTGACATTATGCACACAACATACTTAGTACTATAGTTACCTATTGTTACAGTCACTTTTTGAAAATTAAAACAGTAAAGTTTTTCTCTCTATCATACTATCTGACCTTCAGTAAAAAAAATATTCTCTTCCATGTAGAGAATGCTTTTCCCTTGATTGCCAGCCACAATAAACGTTCATTGTACTTGTGTTCTTTGTGCATTGGATGTTGTGCATATTTATAAAAACTTCACCTTGAACAGAGAAAAAGTAAATGATGTTTGTTCATTTCCTCAGCTGCAAACTTTACCACCTACTTCTCTGATTGCTCGAACTAAATTGTGTTTGGGTTTTATTGTAGCATGCGCATTCACCTTCTAATATTGTTGAGTATTAATGTTTTCAAGGGACAGCATACATTAAATTGCTTCCCATTACTTCAGGCAATGATCGTTCATGTGACATTCTTTTAAAAATACTTGAATCCTGCATTCTAGCTTTTGTTATTAAATTCAACACCATGCTTAATACGTAAAACCAAACTTCAAGCACATAGTATAAAAAAATGTTTTATGAACAAAATATAAGACGAAAAAATATACATTATAAGGTAAAAACATCTTGAATCCTAAGAACCATAAGCTCTCTCAGTTGATCAAGAGGAAGACCACACTAAAATATTGATAATGCAGCAAACCCATATACGGTATACTATTATTCAATGTATTCTCAAAAGAAAAAAAAAATCCTGATCTCTGAAGAAAATCAAATAGTCCTGGGTACATATGCTACGGTAAAAGTTTTTTTGCATTATTCATTCATTAAAGCAGTGTTTCTCAACCTTTTTTTCCCCATCAAGGCACCCTTTAAAATGCTGCACTATCTCGCAGCACCCCATTCTAAAATTGTAATCTATACGAATAGTTTTACATAATGCAGCAACATCCACATGAGTATGACACCCAACATTAGAGGTGATTTATTCTTCCAGAGCAAACACACCTTTGCACACTGCCACTGATTAGTATTCCCATGTTTCTCTTCTTCCTCAGTTTCTTTCCCTCACTCAGCTATAATGACCCCAGTGTTGACAGAGAGGGGATGAGGAGGGACAAACAAATGTTGTGCAGGTGCCTGATGTCCCCCCCCCCCCCCACCAGAAGACCCCTAAAGGCAAGCCAGGATGCCTGTGCACCCTGGTTGAAAAAGGCTGCATTAAAGTGTATGTAAAGCCACATTTTCTTAGTTTTTGAAAGGTGAAGGATTAGAATACCTGTTTCATTGTCTATGTTGCTGATAGAGAGATTCACTCCCTGCTAGCCCTAGCGACCATTGTCACCTGGACTGAATTGATGGGAGAATCCAAAATTTTCAATTGTCATGATAGCAGTAAATATTTTAATGGGTATACTTGTTTCAATTACACCTGTCTCAGGGGGCATCTCTCTCAATTGTTTTTCTACAAGGCAGAAAGAGTAGGAAAATCTCTCCAGATGTAGTGGGATGAGGGGGGTAACTGCGACAATTTAGAAGACAGAGAGGGACTGAATATTTAGGAGAACAGAGATTCATCCATTAGAATGGATGGAAGTAGTTTGAAACTGCTCCTTTTGGTGGTTCAGGGATACTGTGAGGTCTTCCTTATTTAAAATTTCTTTGACTTTAGGTATTCACATAACCAAAGGAGGGTGGATTTGGTGACTTTCAATATAAAGGGATATATGTCCTTACATGAGAATATAAGAAGATGAGATTCGCACTCCATAGGTTGCTTTTTTTTAATACTGTTTTCTGCTAATGATAAAGTGGTTGCATACATATAGTCTCCACCCGAAAAAGCACAACACTCCCAAAACATGTTTTAGCCCAATGGACTTGTTCACAAATATAGAATAGGTAACAGAATGGGCTGATAAAGTACGAAAAAAGGCGGTAACTACAAAGTTCATCTCTCATTTTGTTATGTTCTCATATTGGAGTGGAGACGGGAGATGGTCTGTGAACACTAAGAGCTACAGGTTTGGAGCAGTCCCATGGCTTTGGATACATGCCCTTGTTGCAATATTCTGATGAATGAGCAAGGACTGTTTGTATCTCTGTTGTGGTTTTTAGGATCAGATGGAGGAGGACAGCTGTAAGATTATTATACAAATCAACATTCGCAAGTTTAAATATGATTGAGATGATTGCTCCAAGAATGGTTTGAGAACTGGGCATTCCCAGAATATGTGTACGAGGGTTCCCATGTGCCCGCAGAGAGGGGAGCTTTGTGGTTAAAATTTATGGAGTACAAATGGCACTCTGTACCCACGGGAAATGAGTTTAAATCTTGTTCTCTGGATTCTGCCGGATATGGAGTCACTGTGTGAGAAACATAGAATGTGTTTTTTTTTGTTCAGAGGAAGAATCAATGCCTATTTTTTTCCCACTTCTGCATGTATGGGGGAGAAAGCCTTACAGGTGAGCAAAGAGTAGGTCATGCATAGTTCATGTCTCAAGGGATCTATATCAAGACATGGTTGATTTACTAAAACTGCAGAGTGTAAAATCTGGTGCAGCTCTGCATAGAAACCAATCAGCTTCCAGGTTTTTTTTGTTAAAGCCTAATTGAACAAGCTGAAGTTAGAAGCTATTCTGCACAGCTGCACCAGATTTTGCACTCTCCAGTTTTAGTAAATCAACCCCATACTTTTTCAAATGGATAGACCAAGTGATAAAGAATTGACCTCTTTACATAGTGGGTAACACTCTTATCTTTGAAAAATATGTATACCAACACAGAGGCTGCCTGAGTAAATTTGAGAGAATATGGGTCTCAGTCCTCGCAAACTGGTCCAGATGTGGTTATTGCAGTGCTTTTTTTGATGGGATTGTAGAAGTGGGCAAAAGTTACATCCTGTATACCAGAAGGGAAACTCAGGTTACCTATAACTGGGGTCATATTAAAGGGGTTGGAGTTATCACAACTCAAGTTCCTATCAGGCGGCTGACTCTAATAGTAGTTCCAATTAGTATATTATTTAATTGTTGAAGGGATATCTCCTTTCAGCCAGGTATATTATAAAAGGGTATATTGGTGCTGGACTGGTCAAGTTCAATCCAGTGCTTAGTAAAGTGGTTCCTGCACCAGTCGAGTACTCTGGACACTTGTATACTGTAGCTTTGTGATATAAAATAGGGTCTAGGAAACCTATACCACCCATGGAATTAGACTTTGAGAAGAGATTGCAGTTTAATTTATGCGCTTTTTAAACCCATTCGAATTTACTAAATTCACCTTGAATTGTTTTAATCATTTGAAGACCAACATGTTTAGTTTTTTTTTTCAGTTTTCAGCACTATGATACTTTGACTAACAATTACTCGATCATGCAACACTTTACCCAAATTAACGTTATATATTTTTTTTATACAGAAAGAGCTAAGAGGTATTTATTCACCACATGTTTTTTTATTTTTTAAATATATTATGGAAAAAAGACCATAACAGACTATAATTCTAAAAAGATTATTCCCTTTGTTTCTGCTATAAAACTTTGAAAATAAAATGTGCATTCTTCTGTGGGGATTCTGCTCCCGTGAGACTTTTTTTGCTGCCTAGATGCATAGAGGGGCCCAAAATCCAATGAGCACATTTAGGCATTCAAAGGGCATAAATAATGCATCTGATTTCCAGACTATTTTTCGCAATTCCTGAGGCACAATGAGTCTTTTGAATACTTTGTTTCTTGCCACGTGTTTTTGGTAAATGAAGAAAGAAGAAAAATTATTTTTACACAAAGCTGTCAAGTAATAAGTTATTCCTAAGCACTGTGCACGCATTCTGCTACTTCTCCTGAGTATGAGGATACCATATATCTGAAACTTTCCAGTCTAGCCACATATAGGGGTCCAAAAATCAAGGAGCACCTTCAAACTTTCAATGGGCATACATTAGGCATCTCATTACCTGACTACCTATCACATTTTTGGAGCACCAGATCAGTAGAAACACCCACAAAATGACCACATTTTGTAGAGTAAACACCAAGGTATTTATTAGGAGGCATTGTGAGTCTTTTGACAATTTCATATTTTTGCAAAAGGTTTTTTGGAAAACACAGAAAGAAAATGAAAATGTATTTTATAGCACAAAATTGTCAATTTAGTAAGATATTTTTCACACACAGCATGAGCATACTTAGAATTTCACCCCAAAACACATTCTGCTACTCCTTCCGAGTATGGTGATAGAACATTTATGAGACTTTTTCAAGGTTTGGACTGATTACATACTGGACATTGTTTACTATCTTGTGTTTCACAAAAAATCAATCAACATGGTATCAAAATCAGTGTACTGTAATGTTCGTCCCTGTATGAGTGGTTAGGGAATGTAGCAGTCACCATTTCTATAACCCAACCAAGCCTAGCCTACTGGTACATGGCTGCCCCCAGGAATGTCATGTTCACTGGCCAGGAACTACAGAAGGCAAAGTACAGGAGGCTGAACAAACAGTGCAAAAGAGTTTCTGTGCTTTACAGAAGTGTAGCTGTCTAGAGGGGAGGGCTGGGACTGGTTTCTAGCAGGAATGTATGAAGGAAGTGTAGCCAAGTCCAGAGCCACTTCAGGCCTAATGATGACCTCCAGAGTTAGGGACAGCCAACATCCTTTTATGTAGAGTGGGTTACGAGGCATGGTGGGTGCAATGCAAGGTAGATTAATGGGCGCCAGACACTTCTCGAATGCAAAGAGATTTGTTGTCTCTTAAACAGAACTGTGGGAGAGAGCGTTAGGGCCAGGACACCCGTTAGCAGTTACAATGTTAATTGGCAGACTCCGAGATCTCTACAGGTAGACAGCCATGCAGGGAAAGGCAGCCAGCAAGACACCACATCTGAATAAGTAGGATCGCTGTCTCCTATGGCAACAGTCTTGTAACAGTTTCTAACACAAGTTGTAACAAGCTCCTTTACTTCCTTTACAATCTCCTCTTGTAGATCTTCACTCAACTGAGCTCCCAGTTTCTCTCACTAGACTTGCTGATCCACTGCCACTGGATCCCCTGAGCTCTTCCAATCTTCTCACACATTAACTTCCTCAAGCGTCACCCCTGGGTCCCTGCTGGGTCCCTAGCTTGGCACTCACATATACTCTTTAAGCGTTACCCTGTTCGGTCCTTGGCTTGACACACGATACTGCTCTGCAAGCGTCACCTCCACTGGCTGGGTTTCTGGCTTGGCACCTGCTGAAGTTTCCCAATTCTTCACCGTCCCCGGTTGGTGAGAAGCTCTGGTACTTGCTTCAACTACTCACAGTGGTCCCTGATGACAAGGTGGATGGTCCCTTAGTGGCGACAGCTTCCCCTCTACTACCGACCACGTCAGGTTTTTCCGGCCAGCAGAACTGTCACTTCTGGTTGGACTGCAAGACGCAGTCCTAACCCTACACTGTTCTCTTGCTTCTGGATAGGCCCCTCAAGCAGACTAGCAGGCCAGATGCCCCCGGGATAGGCCTCAGGCTCTAGCTGCTCGGAGCAGTACAACACACGTCCACCCAGACAGCCATTCAGGTGGCACCGAACTCAGATCACATTACTCCACCCAAATAAATAGGCTCTCCTATCAAGCCGGACATCGGGCATAAGATCATAAGACTGGACAACGGGCACTGGAACATCAGGCTCGGCATCAGGAACTGGATCATCGAGCTGGGCATCCCCAGCCCTACGCTGCTCTCTTGCTTCTGGATAGGCCCCTCAGACAGCCTAGCAGTAAGATGCCCCGGGATAGGCCTCAGGCTCCACCCTAGCAGCTAGGGGCACCAGAACTTCAGGCTGGACTGTGGGCACCGGAACATCAGGCTGAACAGCAAATACTGGAGCATCAGGCCGGACAGCAGGCAGAAGGTTGGCTGGGTTAGGTGGTCATCAGGTTCAGGAACATCAGAGGGTAGCCTGACCCCATTGGCAATCATGGAGGCAGACTGGAGTGCATTGGCTGGCGTGGAGGCAGACTGGAGCGGATCGGCTGGTGTGGAGGCAGACTGGAGCAGATCAGCTGGCATGGAGGCAGACTGGAGCAAATCGGCTGGCATGGAGGCAGACTGAAGCAGATCGGCTGACATGAAGGCAGACTGGATCAGATCGGCTGGCATGGAGGCAGACTGGAGCAGATCGGCTGGCATGAAGGCAGACTGAAGAAGATCTGCTGGCATGAAAGCAGACTGGAGCAGATCGACTGGCATGGAGGCAGACTGGAGAAGATCGGCTGGCATGAAAGCAGACTGGAGCAGATCGACTGGCATGGAGGCAGACTGGAGCAGATCGGCTGGCATGGAGGCAGACTGGAGCAGATCAGCAAGCATAGAGGCAGACTGAAGCAGATTGGCTGGCATTGAAGCAGACTGGCTGGCGTGAAAGCAGGCTGGGGCAGATTGGCTGGTGTGGAGGCAGGCTGGAGCAGATCGGCTGGCGTGGAAGCAGGCTGGAGCAGATTGGCTGGTGTGAAGGCAGGCTGGAGCAGATCGGCTTTTTTCCCCACAAATAGAGCTTTCTTTTGGTGGTATTTGATCACCCCTGCGTTTTTTATTTTTTGCGCTATAAACAAAAAAGAGTAACAATTTTGAAAAAAACGCATTATTTTTTACTTTTTGCTATAATAAATATCCCCCAAAAATATATAAAAAAAATGTTTTTCCTCCAGTTTAGGCCGATACATATTCTTCTACATATTTTTGGTAAAAAAAATCGCAATAAGCGATTATTGATTGGTTTGCGCAAAAGTTATAGTGTTTACAAAATAGGGGATATTTTTATGGCTTTTTTATTAATATTTTTTTTTTACTAGTATTGGCGGCGATCAGCAATTTTTATTGTGACTGTGACATTATGGCGGACACATCGGACATTTTTGACACATTTTTGTGACCATTGTCATTTATACAGCAATCAGTGCTATACAAATGCACTGATTCCTGTGTAAATGACACTGGTAGTGAAGGGGTTAACCAGGGGGTGGCAGTGTAGGGGTTAAGTGTGTCCTAGAGGCGTGTTACTAACTGTGGGGGGTGTGGCTGTGTCTTAGTGAACACTGATCTCTGCTCCAATCACAGGGAGCAGAGATCAGTGTCACTTGTTGCTAGGCAGAACGGGGAGATGCTGTTTAATTCCGCATCTCCCCGTTCAGCCTCACCGTGAGACGATCGTGAGTATCCCCAAGGCGATAGAGTCCGTGGGACCCGCGACCGGACTCACAGGGGTCCCGACATGCGCACACCGCCGGCGGCGTGCACGCGATGGCACGGCGGCATTCTTAAAGGGACGTACCTGTACGCCCTTATGCCTGCCCGTGCCATTCTGCCAACGTACATCGTTGTGCGCCGGTCGGGAAGTGGTTATAGGAAAAAACTTACCTTCATATAGTCCTTCTGCAGGACCTAAATGATGGCAGAACAGGTCTCTGGAATAATGATCCCCAGAGCCTGGGGGGAGATGCCTGTCGAGAACTTGATGTCCTGCAGACTTCTCCCCATCGCCAAGTACCGCAACGTGGCGACTAGCCTCTGTTCAGGAGTGATGGCTTGCCGCATGCAGGTGTTCTGACTGCTAATAAAGGTGGACAGCAAAGCCAACAGATGGTGAAAAACGGGGTCCGTCATCCGGAGATAATAATCCTGATGATTTCAGGAATTCTCACGGATCTCCCGCAACAAAGGCATGTGAGAGAATTGATCACGATGGAGCAACCAAGTCTTCATCCATGAACTCCTCCCCACCCTGTTCATGGACTGAACTTGGGTCAAAGCAAGAACCCCAACACCAATCCCCTGCACAGCACGAACTCTACGACGAGTACGTAACTGCAACATGGCTTCAAACCGGTCGGCTGGTCAGAACGAACTAACAAAACGCACTGAAAAACAGAAAGGCCTGAGAAAAACGAGCTGAAAATCTGAAACGAGTGAAAAAGAATGCACTGCAAATTCAAATACGTACTATAAAATACGCACTGAAAAACAAATGCGAACTGACTACACGCACTGAAAACCAGATACAAACCCACAAGCACCAATTGAAGAGCAGAAACGATTGGAAAAGCATGAGTCTGAAAAGCGTGAATCGTCTCTCAACAAACTTCTACTAACACGAGATTAGCAGAAGGAGCCCAAAGGGTGGCGCACTTGGTATTGAACTTCCCTTTTCTAGTGCCGTCGTACATGTTGTACGTCACCGCGTTCTTGACTTTCGCAAATTCCGACCAACTTTGTGTGACTGTGTGTATGCAAGACAAGTTTGAGCCAACATCCGTCGGAAAAAAAAACATGGATTTTGTTGTCGGAATGTGCGATCGTGTGTACGCGGCATTAGAGTCTGCAAAGGACTTGAGACTGAGGCGGAGGTTCACCTTTCAGCACAACAACGACCCTAAACATACAGCCAGAGCTACGATGGAATGGTTTAGATCAAAGCATATTCATGTGTTAGAATGGCCCAGTCAAAGTCCAGACCTAAATCCAATTGAGAATCTGGGGCAAGACTTGAAAATTGCTGTTCACAGACGATCTATATACAATCTGACAGAGCTTGAGCTATTTTGCAAAGAAGAATGGGCAAACATTTCACTCTCTAGATGTGCAAAGCTGGTAGCGATATCCCCAAAAAGACTTTCAGCTGTAATTGCAGCGAAAGGTGGTTCTACAAGGTATTGACTCAGGAGGGTTGAATACAAATGTACGCCACGCTTTTCACATATTTATTTGTATAAAATTTTAAAAACCATTTATCATTTTCCTTCCACTTCACATTTATGTGCGACTTTGTGTTGGTCTATCACATAAAATCCCAATAAAATACATTTACGTTTTTGGTTGTAACATGACAAATGTGGAAAATTTCAAGGGGTATGAATACTTTTTCAAGGCACTGTATACCAGTCATGGAGGAATTTTCTATAGTGGAAAACCGAGGCTGAGGTTATTCCTGTTCTAGAATATAGGGGTAGCTTTTTCTTTTCTGCAACAGAGGTACATTAATTGTATATTGGAACATAGTGAAGTTGAAATTTAGATAAAAAGGGTAAACTTAGCCTTTAATCTATTTGTTTTTTGGATCAAAAGATAGAAGAAAGTGACACAAAATTGCCTGAATGTGTGGCCAGCATTACAGCGAGACTGTATAAACACAAAGCCCAACTGTAGTTTCACACCTCTGTATAATCCTGTACCACTAAGTTATGATTTGTAATTGATTTTGGCTTGGTAATGGATTAAAACTCAATTTTTTCTTGTTGGAAATGTGCATTCTAGCATAGAAATTACAGAAGTAAATAAATAAAGATGTTAAAAAGTTCTGAAATGAAAGATGAAATTGAGTGTTTTATTTAATCAGAAATGCCCACAAAGCATTAGGCTCAGTACCACGAATAAGTCTTTAGTTTTTTTTTTATCTGTTATTAGAGATTATTCTGTTATCCAGATGCAAGAACATACTGTACCTGTATGAGTTTCTATACACATATTGTTTGGAGAAGATTATTTGGTACTTGCTATCTTTGAAAGTTCACATTTGTGACTTGACTTGTTTTTCTCAGTTTCTATAGCAATGATACCAGTTATAGTAGTTCTTGAGCTTTTTGTAGATAGAAATTGATCACTTGTAATTATTTCAAATTGAAGACATGGCTGAAACCAAACTTCCAATTCTAAACTGTAATACTGTATCTGATACTCCCAGCATAGATCTTATAGTTGTTCAGATACTCCCAACATAGTTTTTACAGTTTGTTTAGTTGCTCTTTTACTGTATACATTAAGCCTTTAATGACTGTACTATCCTTTATGACCAAATCAATATGGAGCAAGGTTTCTTTGGTCTAATGGCATAGTTGCTTGGCATATTGATTGGACCATTCAGTTCTAGGTTTTGTAACACAGTGTTCTATGTGGGACCAGTCTGGCTGAAATGCATTCAGTCAGTATCTTTTTTTTTTTTCTGCCACTAAACAACGGGAGCAAACAGCACAGGATGGGGGTGGTAAAAATACATAAGGAAGAGCAGAGGCAAGAGTAAAAACAGGCTAGTAGAAAGAAATTATGAGAAGACTGGCATCTGTTTTTCCAAACAGTTGTCAAACCTAATATCCTAAAAGGATAAGTCAATAGCAGTACATTGTGGTTTATGATGTCAATGCCCTAGTATACATACTCTCATATGTCATATTTTGTCAAAAACTTTTATAGGTAAACCTGTTACGTTTTTGTGTGTCTCAGCAGGCAAATCAGCTGATATCTTTAAATTGACCAAGCAAAAAAAGATGCTTTTTTTAATATATTAAAGGTTAATAGGTTTAACACTTTAAATGGCAGTCTCTTGATTTAGCCGTTTTTGACCTGGCTAAGAGACAATCTAAGATATCAGTAGACCCAGACATCTGAGCCTTGTTGTGATAGACTGGTTGGGAGGCGTACTGAAGGTGTCTGCAGTGAGCTTCCACTGCCCTGCTCCATAGGGATAGAATTATTTTCCTTTACCCAAATAGAGAGAGGAAAGAAGAATGGACTTTATAGGCACTTATTTGTGAAAAATATTTTTAGTACAAAATTTATTAAGTAACATATATAGTTAAAACAAGAAAAAACATACAGTACATACATAAACACCAGTATTGACAAAAGACAATATTGTAATTAAAAGGCTGAGAACTCAGAAAGACCACCCCTATGGGTATATAACAGTACCACACGAAGATTCGCCAGATGTGGGGTCGGTGTGCATAAGATCTAAACACCATGAATTCTTCCCACTGGATTGTGGACTTGCCCAAGGAGGGGGTTGGTCATCGGTTACCACCAATTAAAAAAAGAAGAACTTTTGGCTCGACATGTTTCGCGACTCCTAGGTCGCTTCCTCAGGAGCTTATGTTCTAAAAGAGACACTGTGTTACTTTTTGTCACTTTTACATAACTGTATCATACCAACATCATATAATCAAAATAAATAAACATTGACATAGATAGTAGTGAGGCTCACCTAGTGATGCAGAGCCCTGACCCAGAATCTCTCCCCTCGCTGGCGCCGGTGGGCCACCCAGATGGTTACACGAGTCCCCCCTAAAAAAAGTAGAGGGGGGAGGAGGAAAGACAAACCCCGTAGGCCACCAAAGAGCAGCGTCACCACCTCTAGCGGGTGTACTCACAACCAGTGAGACCCTCGAGGTTCGGCGCTGCTGTGCAGGGACAGGGTTATGGGGACACAAATGGTAACTAATGATGCAAAGAAGAGATGGAAGGGAGCAAGGCAGAAAAATAATAATGGACAAATAATTAATTAGTTAGAACATCGTGTATTATATGTTCACTGAAAAATAGCCTCTCTATATGTACTCCACAATACTTACTGGAGTAGGTATTTGTAAGAGGTATAGTAGATTGCTGAATGCTTCACTCTGCTGGAGACCCAAAACTTGATACCCAAACGGAAAAGTTCGTACTGAGGGGATATATGGATATAGAGGTGCTTATAGATTATCTGCTATGCATGTAAGGTTAGTATTGTCATATTGCCTAATGCCAAAATTAGAAACAAGAGGCCTAATAGTATGACCATTTGGGAGAGAAATATCTCCCAGAGGCCACATTTAGATATAAGTAAACTTAAAATATGATGGGCAGAAGTATTGAAAATTTAAATATAGCAGTATTGTTTAAAAATACAAGCTAGACATTTTTTTACCCCCTTAGAATACAGAACCCCATAACGCCTAAAAGGGCATAAAGAGAGTGAAGTGCCTTTACCTTGCAGAGAGGGTGAACTAGGATGGTATATCTCCAGAGGAACAGTAGTGCGGCTGTCTGGCAGGTGTGTGGCCGCCGCTTTCACAGGGCGTCTGTGAAGAGTGGAAGCCACGGCGCCGCTTCTTGTGTCCCGATCGGATGACGTCAGAGCACGTCCGACGTCAATCCGAACCAGCCGGGACGCCAACGACGATAGCGTGGGTGCGCGCGCAGCACAGGCTGCGTTGCGTTCCACACAGTGTAGATGGCGTGACGGAGGACGTTGCTAGGCAACGTCGTCCTAGCCGCACAGCATCGCCGGCCTGCACCCATGGTATCCCCGATGGCAATGGGGGACCAGGGCAGCACGGAATAGCGGTGCCTGCGGCTTGGGCGGCTGCATAACTCTGCCGCACTGGTGGCCATAGGGTGTCTGTCCTCAACGCGGTGTATGGGGCATTGGGTCCATTGCGCCAATTGTAGATGGATAAACAATACCCGCAAAAGGGAGGGAGAGAACGGGGAAGGGGCAGTGCACCAAAGGATTGCCTCATATTTGGAAAGAAATAAATAAAGACATGAAATACAAAATACAATACAATAACCAGCAATGAAGAGGCATCACTTGTATTCGTAAATATAGTTTACATTAAGTCAATAGGACTAAACTTGATGCAGAGATTAATGCTATCCTATTAATTGAATCACACTATTCGGGAGAGGAAAAGAAAAAGGGAAAAAATATACAATGAAAAGGGGAAGGGAAAAGGGGATGGAAATTGGGGAGTAGGGAATAATCAGAGGAAAGAAATGCATAGCAAGACAGGGATAAACAAATTGTTTGTTATAGCATCTCTGAGGATTCGCTTTAAAGAGCGGGCATCACCGAGGGGACACCCCCCCGTCCATGTATTAAAGAAAGGGGCGGTAGGATATCACCTCGTTGATGCCGGGCGGGATGGTAGCCTCTAAGCGCTCGATCCAATATGTTTCACTTTGTAAGATTTTTTTATCCCAATTTCCGCCTCTGGGATCTTGTTTGACCACTTCTAAAACCAAAAAAGTGATCATGGTGATATCGAATTTATGATATAATCCCAGGTGTCGGCTCACTGGAGTTAGCATTTTGGCCCATTGGGAATAGAAGAGATGATCATAGATTCTCTTCTTGAGGGGACGTATAGTTTTCCCCACATAAAACGCTCCGCACCTGCAATTCATAAGATATATCACCCCTGGGGTGTCACATGTGGCATTGAACCGAGGGGTAAATTTCTTTCCGTTAGGTAGAGTGAACGTGGTGCCCACCTGTATGTGTGGGCAGTAGGCGCAATGACCACATATGTACATACCCCTGGCTAGATCATCAGTTTGGTCTATTGGCTGGTAAAGACTGGCCGTAAGTTTGTCTCCCAGGGACGGTGCCTTTCTAAATACGATTTCCGGTGTAGCGCGGACGTATTGGCGAAGCACTGGGTCCTCGCTGAGGAAATGCCAGTGCTTCGCCATACATGCGCGAAGTTGAGGATGTTGAGCCGAATAGCGAGTAATGTATTTAGTTGTTTGTTGTTCCTCTGTGGTTTTGGATTTGGGCCTTGGGAAGATTAACTGAGTTCTGTCCAGGCCTAATGCTTTATTATAGGCCCGTCTTAGGAGGCTTTTGCTGTATCCTCGTTCACTCAGACGGCTCCGCAACTCACTTGCTTGATGTATGAATTGTTCATCATACGTACAATTTCGCCTAAGGCGGAGATATTGTGCGTATGGGATGCTGTGCACCAGGGATTTGGGATGGCCACTTTCCGCATGTAATAGAGTGTTGCCTGCGGTCTTTTTACGATATAGTTTGGTAACTACATTATTTGACTGATCTCTATAGAGAGTTAGATCCAGAAAAGAGATGGTATCTTTGTGGTACTCATATGTGAATCTAAGATTAAAGCTGTTGGTATTCAAAAGGGCCATAAGACATTGTAAATCAAAAATGGTGCCTGTCCAAATCAAAAAAATATCATCAATATACCTGAGCCAGCATAGAGTCTGGCTCAGGTATACATCAAGCTTGTCATCGGCAAAAATTTGCCGCTCCCACCCCCCCAGGTACAGATTGGCGTACGCCGGGGCACAGCATGTGCCCATGGCGACGCCTTGTACCTGGAGGTAGTGGGTACCGGAGAAGGAGAAGCAGTTGTGCTTCAATATAAAGGAGAGGAGTTGCAACAGGAAGGTGTTGAACTCCCATAGTCTGTTGTCCTCCTCCATAAGAAAACCACTGACAACTTCAATGCCCTGATCGTGTGGGATGCTTGAATATAAAGCCTCCACATCCACTGTAACAAAAATGGCTTGCTCAGGGATGGTTAGGCCCTCCAAACATCTCAACAAATCAGGGGTATCCTTGACATAGGATGGTAACTGGGTTACATGGGGCATAAGAAAAAAATCAACAAACCTACTGGCATGTTCGGTAATTGATCCTATGCCCGATACTATGGGCCTTCCTGGGGGTGCCCTCATATCCTTGTGGATTTTTGGTATAGTATAAAATATGGCCTCTCTCGGGAACGGGACATTCAGATACTCATACGTCTGCTTATCAATCAAAGCGTTATTATATGCTGTATAGATTAGACATTTGAATTCCAAGCCATATTTTGAAATTAAGTCTGGTGTGATGGGTCTATACCAGTCCACATTTTCTAAGACGTCAAGGCACATCCTCTCGTATTGTTGATTAGTTTGTAACACAATGTTTCCCCCCTTGTCTGAGGGTTTTATAACTGTGTCTGTTCTAGTGTGGAGTTGTTTTAAAGCTGCCTGTTGGTTTGCTGTCATGTTGGGGAGACTAGATGATATGGGTATTGACTTTATTTCTTTGACCATGGCAATTAAAAAAGCCGAGATTTGAGGGTTGGTTGTTAGATCCGGAAATTGATTTGATTTGTTTTTAAATGTGTGTTTTTTGAGTAATGGTTTGGTAGGGCCCATTTCAGTAGATAGGCGGGGGTTGGCGGTCATTTGTGAATCCGCGGGGTCACTAGCGTAATCCGGATTTTCATCCAGAAGTAGCATGAGATCTCTCAGGGCTCGGAAATCTTTCATGGTATAGTTTTTTATTTTTTCGGACAAAGCTTTTTCTTCCTGTTGGCGTTTTTTTGAAGGATCAAACATAAACTTGTATGTGAGTTTGCGTGTAAACAAGTATAGATCTTTTATCGATTCATACTTATCGATGTTGGTGTTGGGGCAGAAACTTAGACCCAATTTTAGAACCATAGTTTCTTCACTAGACAGCGGGTATGGTGTTAAATTGATTATGGTAAGTTCTTCTTCTATTACTTGGTGTGCAGAGTCCCCTCTAAAGGGAAGTCTCGACGTGCTTGGCGTGTCTGACTGGAACTACTTTCTCTAGGGTTGGATTGTTCTCCTGTGATGGGCAGTGCAGTGCCTGTTTGGGAGTTATGTAGTAGTTGGATAGCCTGGGCAGCCACCGGACCCATATAGGCATATTGTGATAGATCCGTGGTGTGCGTTTTCCCATCACCCTTACGAATGGCACCCTGTGATGGATTGCTATTAGGTTTGAAACTGGAAGTATTGTCCGGTTTCTTTTTATTGCCCGGTGTCGTTTGCCCACCACCATAAAAACCCTGCTTACGTGATCTGGGAATGCTTCCCAGACTAATACCAATAACGTATATGCATCGGAAGATGATTTCTCTGACTCATCTGTATCTTCATCTTTCTCCCAGGCACAAGTACATCCTTCAACAGCAGCAGACCGAACACACTCAGGATCACGTAAGCAGGGTTTTTATGGTGGTGGGCAAACGACACCGGGCAATAAAAAGAAACCGGACAATACTTCCAGTTTCAAACCTAATAGCAATCCATCACAGGGTGCCATTCGTAAGGGTGATGGGAAAACGCACACCACGGATCTATCACAATATGCCTATATGGGTCCGGTGGCTGCCCAGGCTATCCAACTACTACATAACTCCCAAACAGGCACTGCACTGCCCATCACAGGAGAACAATCCAACCCTAGAGAAAGTAGTTCCAGTCAGACACGCCAAGCACGTCGAGACTTCCCTTTAGAGGGGACTCTGCACACCAAGTAATAGAAGAAGAACTTACCATAATCAATTTAACACCATACCCGCTGTCTAGTGAAGAAACTATGGTTCTAAAATTGGGTCTAAGTTTCTGCCCCAACACCAACATCGATAAGTATGAATCGATAAAAGATCTATACTTGTTTACACGCAAACTCACATACAAGTTTATGTTTGATCCTTCAAAAAAACGCCAACAGGAAGAAAAAGCTTTGTCCGAAAAAATAAAAAACTATACCATGAAAGATTTCCGAGCCCTGAGAGATCTCATGCTACTTCTGGATGAAAATCCGGATTACGCTAGTGACCCCGCGGATTCACAAATGACCGCCAACCCCCGCCTATCTACTGAAATGGGCCCTACCAAACCATTACTCAAAAAACACACATTTAAAAACAAATCAAATCAATTTCCGGATCTAACAACCAACCCTCAAATCTCGGCTTTTTTAATTGCCATGGTCAAAGAAATAAAGTCAATACCCATATCATCTAGTCTCCCCAACATGACAGCAAACCAACAGGCAGCTTTAAAACAACTCCACACTAGAACAGACACAGTTATAAAACCCTCAGACAAGGGGGGAAACATTGTGTTACAAACTAATCAACAATACGAGAGGATGTGCCTTGACGTCTTAGAAAATGTGGACTGGTATAGACCCATCACACCAGACTTAATTTCAAAATATGGCTTGGAATTCAAATGTCTAATCTATACAGCATATAATAACGCTTTGATTGATAAGCAGACGTATGAGTATCTGAATGTCCCGTTCCCGAGAGAGGCCATATTTTATACTATACCAAAAATCCACAAGGATATGAGGGCACCCCCAGGAAGGCCCATAGTATCGGGCATAGGATCAATTACCGAACATGCCAGTAGGTTTGTTGATTTTTTTCTTATGCCCCATGTAACCCAGTTACCATCCTATGTCAAGGATACCCCTGATTTGTTGAGATGTTTGGAGGGCCTAACCATCCCTGAGCAAGCCATTTTTGTTACAGTGGATGTGGAGGCTTTATATTCAAGCATCCCACACGATCAGGGCATTGAAGTTGTCAGTGGTTTTCTTATGGAGGAGGACAACAGACTATGGGAGTTCAACACCTTCCTGTTGCAACTCCTCTCCTTTATATTGAAGCACAACTGCTTCTCCTTCTCCGGTACCCACTACCTCCAGGTACAAGGCGTCGCCATGGGCACATGCTGTGCCCCGGCGTACGCCAATCTGTACCTGGGGGGGTGGGAGCGGCAAATTTTTGCCGATGACAAGCTTGATGTATACCTGAGCCAGACTCTATGCTGGCTCAGGTATATTGATGATATTTTTTGGATTTGGACAGGCACCATTTTTGATTTACAATGTCTTATGGCCCTTTTGAATACCAACAGCTTTAATCTTAGATTCACATATGAGTACCACAAAGATACCATCTCTTTTCTGGATCTAACTCTCTATAGAGATCAGTCAAATAATGTAGTTACCAAACTATATCGTAAAAAGACCGCAGGCAACACTCTATTACATGCGGAAAGTGGCCATCCCAAATCCCTGGTGCACAGCATCCCATACGCACAATATCTCCGCCTTAGGCGAAATTGTACGTATGATGAACAATTCATACATCAAGCAAGTGAGTTGCGGAGCCGTCTGAGTGAACGAGGATACAGCAAAAGCCTCCTAAGACGGGCCTATAATAAAGCATTAGGCCTGGACAGAACTCAGTTAATCTTCCCAAGGCCCAAATCCAAAACCACAGAGGAACAACAAACAACTAAATACATTACTCGCTATTCGGCTCAACATCCTCAACTTCGCGCATGTATGGCGAAGCACTGGCATTTCCTCAGCGAGGACCCAGTGCTTCGCCAATACGTCCGCGCTACACCGGAAATCGTATTTAGAAAGGCACCGTCCCTGGGAGACAAACTTACGGCCAGTCTTTACCAGCCAATAGACCAAACTGATGATCTAGCCAGGGGTATGTACATATGTGGTCATTGCGCCTACTGCCCACACATACAGGTGGGCACCACGTTCACTCTACCTAACGGAAAGAAATTTACCCCTCGGTTCAATGCCACATGTGACACCCCAGGGGTGATATATCTTATGAATTGCAGGTGCGGAGCGTTTTATGTGGGGAAAACTATACGTCCCCTCAAGAAGAGAATCTATGATCATCTCTTCTATTCCCAATGGGCCAAAATGCTAACTCCAGTGAGCCGACACCTGGGATTATATCATAAATTCGATATCACCATGATCACTTTTTTGGTTTTAGAAGTGGTCAAACAAGATCCCAGAGGCGGAAATTGGGATAAAAAAATCTTACAAAGTGAAACATATTGGATCGAGCGCTTAGAGGCTACCATCCCGCCCGGCATCAACGAGGTGATATCCTACCGCCCCTTTCTTTAATACATGGACGGGGGGGTGTCCCCTCGGTGATGCCCGCTCTTTAAAGCGAATCCTCAGAGATGCTATAACAAACAATTTGTTTATCCCTGTCTTGCTATGCATTTCTTTCCTCTGATTATTCCCTACTCCCCAATTTCCATCCCCTTTTCCCTTCCCCTTTTCATTGTATATTTTTTCCCTTTTTCTTTTCCTCTCCCGAATAGTGTGATTCAATTAATAGGATAGCATTAATCTCTGCATCAAGTTTAGTCCTATTGACTTAATGTAAACTATATTTACGAATACAAGTGATGCCTCTTCATTGCTGGTTATTGTATTGTATTTTGTATTTCATGTCTTTATTTATTTCTTTCCAAATATGAGGCAATCCTTTGGTGCACTGCCCCTTCCCCGTTCTCTCCCTCCCTTTTGCGGGTATTGTTTATCCATCTACAATTGGCGCAATGGACCCAATGCCCCATACACCGCGTTGAGGACAGACACCCTATGGCCACCAGTGCGGCAGAGTTATGCAGCCGCCCAAGCCGCAGGCACCGCTATTCCGTGCTGCCCTGGTCCCCCATTGCCATCGGGGATACCATGGGTGCAGGCCGGCGATGCTGTGCGGCTAGGACGACGTTGCCTAGCAACGTCCTCCGTCACGCCATCTACACTGTGTGGAACGCAACGCAGCCTGTGCTGCGCGCGCACCCACGCTATCGTCGTTGGCGTCCCGGCTGGTTCGGATTGACGTCGGACGTGCTCTGACGTCATCCGATCGGGACACAAGAAGCGGCGCCGTGGCTTCCACTCTTCACAGACGCCCTGTGAAAGCGGCGGCCACACACCTGCCAGACAGCCGCACTACTGTTCCTCTGGAGATATACCATCCTAGTTCACCCTCTCTGCAAGGTAAAGGCACTTCACTCTCTTTATGCCCTTTTAGGCGTTATGGGGTTCTGTATTCTAAGGGGGTAAAAAAATGTCTAGCTTGTATTTTTAAACAATACTGCTATATTTAAATTTTCAATACTTCTGCCCATCATATTTTAAGTTTACTTATATCTAAATGTGGCCTCTGGGAGATATTTCTCTCCCAAATGGTCATACTATTAGGCCTCTTGTTTCTAATTTTGGCATTAGGCAATATGACAATACTAACCTTACATGCATAGCAGATAATCTATAAGCACCTCTATATCCATATATCCCCTCAGTACGAACTTTTCCGTTTGGGTATCAAGTTTTGGGTCTCCAGCAGAGTGAAGCATTCAGCAATCTACTATACCTCTTACAAATACCTACTCCAGTAAGTATTGTGGAGTACATATAGAGAGGCTATTTTTCAGTGAACATATAATACACGATGTTCTAACTAATTAATTATTTGTCCATTATTATTTTTCTGCCTTGCTCCCTTCCATCTCTTCTTTGCATCATTAGTTACCATTTGTGTCCCCATAACCCTGTCCCTGCACAGCAGCGCCGAACCTCGAGGGTCTCACTGGTTGTGAGTACACCCGCTAGAGGTGGTGACGCTGCTCTTTGGTGGCCTACGGGGTTTGTCTTTCCTCCTCCCCCCTCTACTTTTTTTAGGGGGGACTCGTGTAACCATCTGGGTGGCCCACCGGCGCCAGCGAGGGGAGAGATTCTGGGTCAGGGCTCTGCATCACTAGGTGAGCCTCACTACTATCTATGTCAATGTTTATTTATTTTGATTATATGATGTTGGTATGATACAGTTATGTAAAAGTGACAAAAAGTAACACAGTGTCTCTTTTAGAACATAAGCTCCTGAGGAAGCGACCTAGGAGTCGCGAAACATGTCGAGCCAAAAGTTCTTCTTTTTTTAATTGGTGGTAACCGATGACCAACCCCCTCCTTGGGCAAGTCCACAATCCAGTGGGAAGAATTCATGGTGTTTAGATCTTATGCACACCGACCCCACATCTGGCGAATCTTCGTGTGGTACTGTTATATACCCATAGGGGTGGTCTTTCTGAGTTCTCAGCCTTTTAATTACAATATTGTCTTTTGTCAATACTGGTGTTTATGTATGTACTGTATGTTTTTTCTTGTTTTAACTATATATGTTACTTAATAAATTTTGTACTAAAAATATTTTTCACAAATAAGTGCCTATAAAGTCCATTCTTCTTTCCTCTCTCTATTTGGGTAAAGGAAAATAATTTTTGATACTATGTAGGATGTGGCACTCATTTATATGACAGGTGTTTTGTAGGTTGCCACCTAGGGACGCAGCAATCCTTTTTCTAGATCCATAGGGATAGAAACAAATGGCCACACAATGCCATTGTTCATGTTTAGAGAGGTGCTGAACTTCTCAGGTGCCTAAGAAGGCTGAGGTGTCTGACCATCCACTAATGTCTGTGGCAAAAAAAAAACGGTCACACACTTTACAATCTCCTCCTCTTCTCCTCTCCTCTCCTGAATATTCCATTCATCTGTGTGCAGGCAGGCCATTCATATGAACTGGGATGCAGTAGCTGGATGGACAAAGTCGCTGCTTCTAATTTGACATCCATAGGGGTGGACAGCAACGCAGATAAGGTGCATTCGGGGCTAAATTCTTGAAAAAGAAGATAGGGAGCAAAAAGTAAAGAAAAAGAAGAAATTCAATAGAGATCTATCGGATTATCAGGGAGGTATAGTGTTCGAATGGCAAAAGAAAATTTTGATTGAACAAGCCAACAACAGGAATGTAGATATGGAGGAAGAAGTGGGGATTACAACTTTGGCTCCTACTACCCCCCATCCTACACTCAATAAATCCACTAAGGCTGCTGTTAAGCCCTTAGGGTCTGTACATCAGACTAGTCAGGGTACCTTCCAGTCTCCCAATAGGCAAGGGAACTTTGGTAGGAACCCTCTGCCTACTAACTACTTTCCACCATCCTCACGGAGGTCCCGTGGATCTAGTTACAATAATAGGGGCCCTAGGGGTCGTTTCAATAATACCAATGGAGGTGGTTTTCCTCCACCTTCCAACATTAGACCTTCAGGACAACCTAATTATTACCAACAGGGAATGGGAGGTTTGTTTCCACCCAACTTTGGTCCTAGTTATGGTGTTAACCCCTTTGGAGGTTATGGGATGAATCCCAATTGTAGGATGGACCCATGCATACCACCACCTGTGGGTTTTCACCACTTCGACACCACAGGGGGTTACAACTTTAGAAATGACCTTGGGCATAATTTTAATGCCCAAAATAATTTCTATCCCCCACTAGATTTTGAGGGATCCCCTGGTGATTACGAGGGTACTGAGAATGTAGGGTTGGCTAATCCCACCCAACATCTAAGTTCCGGGCCACCCAATCAACATTGGGGTTTTCTCAGACCGAATCAGGGCTTAAAAAGGCCTATGGATCGAAAAGAGGAACCAGAGGGGGGAGGAGACGTCGAACTAAAAAGAAAAAGGCCCTCTTAGATGATGGTATTTTCAATTTGAGTTCCGTCTCTTTGAATGAAAAATTCGTTTTAAGTAAGGGTTTAAAATTTGCCCCACCGCGGGGACTTAATAAATTTCAGACGTACATGGATGTACACAAATTTGTACGTAAGATAAGCATTAAACGGCATATGGCCATTAATCCCATTATCATGAATAGTGATGTGACTATAGGTTTTCGGCACTCTGGATTAGCTAACGCTTCACTTTTTAATCCACCTGGTGCCTTGGCACCAGCCGTAAAAGTCTTTAGAGATTTGGTGTTGGCCGAATTGGAGCAGATACCCATTAAAAGGGTAAAAACCAATAGGGAGATTGTGAATGGTCTGAATTCTTTGTGTCAAAATAAAGACTTAATAATACGACCTGCTGACAAGGGGGGCGGGATCATTATTTTAGATAAAAAGGATTATTTAGACGAAATGTACAGAATTTTAGGTGATTCTGATACATATACACCTCTTCGATCGGATCCCAAGTCCCTATATGTGTCTGAGCTGAAGACTCTGGTACAAGGTGGTGTGGAGGGTGGTATTCTTAACAAGAAGGAGGCTCTCTATTTGGTGCCTAAGTCACCCCGTACCCCCACCATCTACTATTTACCCAAGATACATAAGCACCCAACCTGCCCCCCGGGACGCCCCATAGTTAGTGGCATCGACTCTGTGACGTCCCGGGTGGGCAGGTATATTGATTATTTCCTCCAACCCCTAGTTAAAAACATGCCATATTATGTCAAAGATTCCCGCTCCATTATCAATTTATTGGGCAACATCATCCCTTCCCCTGGTTTATGGTTAGTGACAGCCGATGTCACTTCTTTATATACCATTATACCACACGATTTGGGTTTGACAGCTGTTGAATATTTTCTCAGGCGGGATTCTGGTTTATTTGACGAGCAAATTTTTTTCATCTTACAATTGCTCAAGTTTGCTGCATCTCGCAGCTATTTTTGGTTTGGGGGACGTTTTTTCAGACAGGACAGGGGAGTCGCCATGGGGGCTAAGTATGCCCCCAGCTTGGCGAACCTGTTCATGGCCCTTTGGGAGGAGGATGTCGTCTATGCCCAACGGAGTCCACAGGTGGTTCTGTGGGCCAGGTACATCGACGACATCCTCCTCCTATGGGATGGCAGTAAAGATGATTTGGACCTCTTTCTCACAGGTCTAAACGTTAATCAGAGGGGCATTGTCCTTAATTATGAAGCTAGTCAATCTGCCATTTCTTTTTTGGATTTAAGTATAGGGGTCAAAGATGGAGTTTTCACCACTACGACCCATTTCAAGGATACGGACAGGAACTCCTATATCCCCATGGGCAGCTGTCACCATGAAGCCTGGCTCAAGTCAGTGCCCAAAAGCCAGTACTTACGTCTGAGGAGGAATTGTTCTGATCCTGCAGAGTTTCTGACTCAAGCTGAGACTCTCACTGAACGATTTCTGGAAAAGGGTTACACATTGCCATCCCTTAGAGCAGTGCTTGATGAGGTCATCTTAAAGGATAGAGTCGATTTACTCAGGGAGAAACCTGCCAGGGGCAATGATGTGGTTAGGGTCCCCTTCATTACCTCATTCTCTACCCAACATAGGACTGTTGGTAGGATGATTAAAAAACACTGGCATGTTCTTACAAGCGATTTGACCCTTAACACAGTCCTTCCATCAAAACCACAGATTGTCTATAGAGGTGTCCCTTCCCTTAAGACCAAAATATCCCCCAATGTCCTAGACCCACCTGTAGTTAACACCTATGATTTCTTTGGTAATCTGACAGGCTTCTACCAGTGTAGGCAGTGTAGGATTTGCTCCCTCAGTGGTTGTACTCATAGGCGGACTCACAAATTCGTCTCTACTAGCACTAGAGTTGAGTTTGAGATTAAACCGTTCATCACCTGCTCAACTGAGGGGGTCGTGTATCTGCTCCAATGCCCATGCGGGCTTCAATATGTGGGTAGGACCAAGCGCCCCCTTAAGGTGAGACTAAATGAACATGTTACCAATATTCTGGGTGGGTTCCCCAAGCACCCAGTATCCAGACATTATTTGGAAGTCCATAAGAAGGACCCCTCCAAAACCATTTTTTGGGGGATTGACAAATATACTCCCCAATGGAGGGGTGGTTCACTTGTCCGTGGCATCTCTAGATTGGAGATGTCTTGGATTTACAAGATCAAATGTTACACCCCGTTTGGGTTGAATGTTGACACTGACGTCAATGCATTTATTGATAATGCTTGACGTCCCGCCGGCCTTCTACCCTTATTAATTTATTCATTTTTTATGTTTGAGTATTTTTCTCCATCGGGTTTAATACACTCACCTTGTCTGGGTCCTATATGTGATGAATATTTGTATGACATGAATATTGTGACACACCATGATGTAAGGTGTTGGGCCTCAATGGCGGATTCTGACCGATTTAAGTCGTTTTTTGAGTCTTGGGATGTGGGTTCAATATTTAATATTTTTATATTTTTTAATTTAACATTTTTTATGTATCCTTCTATGGTTATATCCATAGAGGGTTACCAGAATGACTTTTCAAATTTCATATCTGGTTCTACATCTGATTTATCTTTTAAATTTAAATGGATTTAAATTATTTTCCAAATTTTTAATTTGGGTTCCTATGTGAGCCTATTTATTGCAACAGGACTATACCATAGTTCCCTGTTTTTTCTATAGATGTTGTCAGAGATGTGAGAATTATGACCTGCATTTCCGGCATTTGGCCACAAGATGGAGGTAGACTCGTTTCTCTCTTGTTGAGTGGGATTTGGGTCATTTTTTAATTTAAACCAGTTTTCCACATTTATGGCTATATGATAATTTTTTATATACGGATTTAATGTCCTGTTTATAATGAGAATATACCTGAGATTTTAATATCCACATCGGGCTGGTATAATTGTTGGTTTCTGGTCGATAATATTGCCCAATGTGAAGTTTCCACTTATCCGCCATTGATGGTTCACTCCAGGGTGTGTCTGTTGGATTTCTATAAAGCTGCGATGATTCAGTGCGTCGCCCGTTCCCCAGAAAACGTCATTGGACGAAACGGACGTAGGGAGGCTGACGCACTGACGTCATCGCGTTCCGCGTTGTGAGCGGGTGTACTGCTAGCCGGCCGGCGTATTTTACTTGTCCTGCTTATATGCATCTTCCTTTGTGTAAGTAGGATTGTTTTTCTTTTAATAAACTTTTTATCTGGTATCACACTATGGGAGCATCCCTTCTCTTCCTGTATTTACATACTGGTTGCTGAGTGATTCCTGGTCCGATAGTCTTGGAGAGTGTGCACATTTCAAACTGATCTGAAGGAGAAATATCATTGGAATTTCTGTCCCTGGTTAACCCTGTATAAGGAGATCCGGATTGGTGCTGGTGCCTGATGGTTCAGATCTGTCTCGTTATCATCATATTACAGGCTTATCTAAGCTTGCCCTCTGGTAAGCGCAATCATATATTGGTGGTGGATCACGGTGGTTTTGATTTCTACAGTCACCTGATTTTTGAGTTCACATTGTCACATATATGAACTATTTTTTATATTTTACTTTTTATTTTTTATTTTTTATTTTTTTTATTTTTTTTTTATTTCACGTCACTGGACTTTATTATTGTTTGGGTGCATTTGTGAATCTGCACACATATTGATCGATTCAATATTTTTTACTCAATCATTCAACAGCACGGCTTTTTGTAATATTTTGTGCACACACATGGCTCTCAAATTGGGAGAAGCTGCTGTGTCTGCAGCCACTGCATCCAAGTTGATATGAATGGAACTACCTGCACGGGAATGCACAGTACACCTGAGCATCCCGGTGCAGGGCAAACACTGCTCTTCCACTAGTGTACACCATGGCATGCCTGTGTGAATGAGGCCTAGCAGTCCAGAGCCATTTGCATGGCATTATACATTTTTTCATTACAGTGCAGTGTCTAATTAACCAGTGTAAACGAACATTCCGTATGGTATTTCACTATATTATTACAATGTACTTAACATTATAATACTGCTAACATTACTTGGAATCAGATGATAAAATATAAAGCAAAGTATTTTATTATGGATACATCTGTAGGGGAAAGGAATATTCTGAATGCTTTATGAGGTGTTGAATGCTTCTAATCAGTTAGACTATTCACTAATGCAGAGTGACACCACAGTGTGGTACTGTGGACACCAATACACTATGCCACATCCTAATATTTCATAGAAGGAACATTGCAAGGAAAAGATTGTCAGGCACAGATGTTACAAGTAAAAACATATGTACTTTATTATTAACAAAATTATACAAAAATAGAAAAAAACTGCAACTTTAAACTTGAGTATTATCCAAAGTGTATATAAAAATATTCATTGTACTATTGAATGCTTCTAACTTGTTGGTTAGTAATCACACAAGTTGTTTAAGGAATTTTGGGGAGGTAATATTTACATTGTATTTTAGTGAACATAGCAAATAACATGGCAACAGACAATGATAACTATAATAATGCAACCAAACCAAACAACAACCATTACAAGAAAAAAACAATATATAAAATATACATGCAAGATAAAATCAGGGAATAGCTGATTAATACAGTACCAAATAATATACAGGGAGGAAAACTGGCAGAATGATAAAGCCTCATACACACGGCCAGAATGTTGGGAGACATTTGCCAGTACAAAAAAATACCAGCCGACATTCTGCCCTTGTGTATGTCAGTCTGTCTGACAGAATATGGACTCAACTAACAAATTAAACCCAAACTCCAGCAAACACATTTTAGGCAGTTACAGCAACATATTTTTATTTCATTTTGGGATTAAAGGTTTGCATAAATTAATAAAAGCTAATAATTGTAACCACCTTGTCAGTTTAAAAGGTTTGTCTTAACCCCCTAACTGCCAGTTTTGCTGGACAGCTTGGTCTGATAAAGGAAGTTAAAAAGTAACAGACCTACTGGCCGGATCAGCAGGTGAAAATAAAATAATGCCTAAAAAAATGAATGAAGCTAACACATTTAAGGATTGGTAAGCTGCAATGTAATGTATTTTTGCTTTTGGGTTTAGATATGCTTTAAGGTTACCTGTGGGTTCCATTGAACCCTTACAAACAGAGCTAGTACTTTGCTTTGCCATTTCTTTTAATTTCCAAGTAAAATTTGGAGTTGAATAGAACTGCATTGATCAGCCATAACATTATGATGAACCACCTGATATTGATTGGGTCCCTCTTCTGCTACCAAAACAGCTCTGACTCATCGCAGCATGAACGCCACTAGACCTCCGATGATATACTGTGCTATCTGGCAAGCCATCAGTAGTAGATTCTTTTTAATCCTTTAAGTTGCAAGGTGTGGTTTCCATGGATCAGACTTTTTTTTTCCAGCACATCCCATAGGTGCTCAATGAATTAAGATTAGGAGAATTTGGAGCCCAAGTTAACACATCAAACTTGTGTTCCTTGAACTATTCTTGAACCATTTTTTCACTGTGGCAGGGCATGTTATCCTGCTAAAAGAAGCCACTGCCATCAGGGAATACCCCTTCCATGAAGTGGTGTACTTGGTCAGCAACAATATTTAGATAGGTGGTACTTGTCAAAGTAACATCCAAATGAAAAGTAGGACCCAAGGCTTCCCAGCAGAACATTGCCCAAAGCACCACACTGCCTCCACTGGCTTGCCTTCTTCCCAAGTTGCATCCTGGTTCCATCTCTTTCCCAGGTGAAACACATGCACCTGGCTATCTACATGATGTAAAATATTCATCAGACCAGGCCACCTTTATCCATTGCTCTGTGGTCCGATTCTAATGCTCATGTGCTCATTATAGGCACCCTTTGGCTGTGGTCAGGGGTCAGCATGGGCACCCTGAATAGTCTGTAGCTACACAGCACAACAAACTGCGATGCCCATTTTTTTGTCAGCACGTCAAGTTAATGGACATGTTTACTTGCTGCCTAATATGAATTATAGATACCACTGCAATGAGATAATCAATGTTATTCACTTTACTTGTCAGTAATCTTAATGTTATGGCTGATCGGTGTAATTATAAGTACTACATCCTTTTTCACATGTACAGTACTTTATATTTAACAAAAAAATACATATTTGCTTACAATCATATCAGAATTTTGTCTGTTTCTGCTCTCAGGTGTTTTATAATTTTCATACAAATATCATACATACTGCAAATTACTTATGATTGTGATATGTATTATAACATAGTCTTTTTCTTTTTAGAGCATACCATGTTACAGCTTGGGGAGTACCATTTATTCTCTCCTGTCTACCTCTCTTTGGTGATTACTATGGACCAGCTGGCGCATGGTGGTAAGTGTCCTATTCATGTAACACTTTAGCTGTAAAACAGGCACACTTTAAATGGTAATGTTGATGTTTAATGCATGATACTACATAGATCAAAAGTGAAATTGGCATATAGCAAAAGCCAATCTGATTAATCTCTCAGTTGGATACAGCCTGTATTAATAGTGTATGTTCCCTTCACCAGTTTAATTATATAATACAGTTTGTGAGACTGGAAAAGTTTAATATACTTTAATATGCTGCTAGGACAATCCGGAAGTCAAAGTTAAACCCAGTAAGACAGGTGCCAGTTAATCTTTTTTTCCTCTATTCTCAACCTCTCAGAGATTTTTCCCTCACTGGATCTTCTTAAGGTAGCCTTTAGAGACCTAATCCTTGCTTGAGTGTCAGATTGGGCCTTTAGTTTGAGGATATGACTAGGCCTTGATCAGCCTTAGTAAAGGTGGTATCTGCCTGATCAAGGTGGCAGACATCTGTTAGGTCTTATGTTCATTTCACATGTTTAGTCATAACCAAGTAGCTTAGGTGACTCCATATTATGTGACTTGCATTTTCCCTAGTGTTATTAGAAGCTGTCTGTCAGGTCCTGTGGTGGCCGACTAACCTGCTGCATTCCGAACACAGGAGATCCCCCCCGGCTGAGGCGCCATTCAGAGAATGCCTTGCGTTTTGTGAATTAAGACAGAGAATTCTCTTTGGACAAGGTAAAGAGCTGAAGCAGTGACATCATGCTCTACACCTCATCCAATCAGAGAACAATTTGCTTTCATTCTGAAAATGGGGTGTTTAAATTTTTTATAATTTCCAGTGATGTGTTTTCAAATTATAACTTCAACCTGGCTGGTGACCATGAACTAATGCAAAGGGCATAAATGGATATGATTTTTTCTTTGGGGGGGGGGGGGTAGACCCTTACATACGGTTGGAATTTCCGACAGAAAAAGTCCGCTGGGAGCTTTTGGTCGGATATTCCGACGGTGTGTATGCTCCATCGGCTGTTTCTGTCGGAATTTCCGATGGACTTAGATATAGAGCAGGTTCTCTGTTTTTCCGTTGGAAATTCCGATGCAGGCTTTCCCGTTGGAAAGTCGGACCATGTGTACACAGCATTACACTATATAGATTCACCAACAGGTTATGTTAAACTCAGGTGAAACTGTGGGCTCTATTGAGAAGGCTAATACTTCAAAGAGGTCACAATTTGTCTACTAAGGGTTGCACTTAATTAATTCCAGAAAAATATGTAATTACATCGCTGAGGGTTTCAGAAAAGAAAGGAGTGGGTTGCATACATCTTATAAACCATCAGTTTGACATGCCAGTTGTTCATTTAGATTATAATGTGTGTGGTCAGCATTGATGTCTTAACAGACAGGTAATACTTTGCTAATGCTAGCATCCGACAGCAAGGTGGGTTTGTCTTCCTCAACATTACTGACTACATCCTAATCTGAGACAAATTCTTTTCTGCCTTCATACAAGTGGTTCTTCTAGTTTGCTCTATTTTAGGGTGAAATTAGTATAGTCACTGAAAAAGTGAAGAGGGCAAACAGAGATGCGACATTTTCAGGGCATTTCCAAAATGTTAACTGTCTGTTTTGTAATTCCAGTTCTCATTTCAAAAAAAAATCCTAATTTTAAATTTGATTGGGGTATACATTTAAATACTTGGTTATGTTGCATTCTCTAGACAAGAAAAATGTTCCCACTCTGTCAGTAATTGTTTTCTATGGAATCAGTCTCTTTTTCAAAATGTCATGAAACAATAGCTTTTATTTAACTAGAATGCTTTTTGTTTAGTTCAGGCATTTCTTTTCAACTTTACAGATCTGTTCTGCTTTCATGATATTTTACACTGTATTTAAATGTTCTATTAAAAAAAAAAAATGATTTTTGTAATGTACTTGAAAAAGGATTTATGATAGCATGAATACTGTTTATGATAAACTGTGACCCATGCATCTGATAAAACAATAGCTCTCGGGGATTTGCAGCCTGTTATCAGATCAAGTGACCCAGCACAGTTACTACCTGCCCCATGGAATGTCTAAGATCACAGCTCGTGGGGAGATACTACAAAGGGCCTATCACCTTTCTTGTATCGTCTTTCAACTCCACTAAGTGTATGCTGTTCTCTCTTCCAGCTGGATTACTGATGAGCATGTTGCCTGGAGATTTGTCATGTAAGTACTCTTCAGTTCCAGAAATGGATGACTTTCATTTACTGTTCATTGTACAAGAGAAAAGCAGATAGTAAATTCATAATGCTTTATTCTATGGAAAACTCCCCCCATCTACCTCCTGAGACCCCCCCAGAACTCAAAAGCGAAATGCAGTGTGCACAGCACAGGTGACGTTGTATTTAGTTGTAACTAAATAGACACTTAAGCCCCATACACACGCTCGGATTATCCAAGGACCAGGTCCGTCGGATCATGTCCGTCGTACTTTGTCCGATGTTGGTTTTGCGTACACACGGTCGGACAAAGTTGTCAGGAAAATCCGATCATTCTGAACGTGGTGACGTTTGTTGCCTACGACGGGACTACGTAGAGGCTAGTAGCCAATAGCTTTGGTCTTGTAATGTGATCTGAGCATGCGTAGCACTTTGTCCGTCGGAATTCGCTACACACGATCGGATTTGGTGTGATCGGACTTTGTTGTCAAAAAATCTATCCAGCAGGAGATAGGACTTTGTCCGTCGGACAATCCGATGGAAACTGTCCGATGGTGCCTACACACGGTCGGAATTTCCGACAACATTGTCTGATAGGACAGAATCCATCGGAAAATCCGACCGTGTGTATGGGGCTTTAGGCACACAGTAATTATTATTACGTGGCAACTAATCATTAAAACAAGAAAATTATTATGTGCCGAAGACTGCATAGCCACTGAAACTTGTACACTGACAACAAACTGTAATCATGCAGTGTATGTTTAGGGTGGTCGTATGATTGGAGGTGCATCGAAACTTGTATAAAAGTGAACATTTGGCTACTCTAACTTATCTAAATGATCATTTCCTCTGAGCTTGTTTTTCTTGTCACATCTACAGGACATAAAGACATGCGCTTGTTACCCCAATATGACTGTTTCTCTTTTATCAATATTTCCAGGCCAAAAAAAAAATCAGGTTTATGAATCAATAAATGAAACATAATAATAAATAAGTTTTACTTGGAGGTTTGTTTTTGTTTTTGTTTTTTAAATCAGCATTATTTGATTGTTTTCAGTAAAACAAAGTAAAGAAATTTTAAATAAAGGTAGACCCATCAGAGTCCCCCCTTACATAAAACTCTACCTTAATATCCCCCCTTGCATCAGGATCCCCATCAAAGTCCCACCTTACATCAGGGTTCCTATCAAAGTCCCACCTTCTATCAGGGTCCCCATCAGGGCCCTCATACATTCTACATTAGAGTCCAACTTACATCAGAGTTCACTCTCACATGACAGTCCCCATCAGAGTCCCCTCTTAAATCAGAGGGCCTGATACAATCTTGCAGAGGGTCAGATTTGGACCACGTTCTGTGGTTTAGAGACCCCTGCTCTATATCCTTATTACCATTGAAAGTTTTTTTCATGTACTGAAGGACAATAGAGTGTTACCAAGTGCAAATCCTATATTGGAGATCAGTCTAGCACAACATTGGTAGAAAAATTAATGGCCAGACTTTGTCACATGCCTCATTACTCTTAACAAGCAATTTTTCTTTTTTTTTTACTATTCCTGTTTAAATTATCTACACAGCTTTCTGATTAAAATACCTTCTTTTATTCAAGTGGACAAAAAAAAAAAAAAGAGAAAAACTTCCAGCTTTTTCTGCGTGATATATCGTAAATGTATTTGCTCCAGATCCTTATAAATTTATGGGATAACCATTCTCTTCAGTGTGGATGAATAACTTCAAAGAGTACTGGAAGGGACAGCGAGGGAAAAATCAAATGCTTAAGTGTTCCCCAGAGGCTTTGTATTTCCTTCTCAGTGAGCGAAAACAAATGTTTCAGGCCTAGGGGAGGTAGCTGTGAAAAGTGTACCTAATATAAAGAGGGCACTTTCCTTGTCCCATTGGGATCCAGTGATATTTACATAAGACAGATTCTTGTTTGGAAGGCTCGCAGTTTAACTTTGAACCTCTCCTGACCTGCCATTTGTAATTTGCAGTAGAAAAGACAGTCATAGCAGACTGAGCCGAACTTCAAGGCAAAATCCTCCAGCAACATCGAAAAGAAACTTTCCTTTGTGTTCCTTGGCTCTTTTGATTTTTACTGGTGCTCTGGATCCCTGTTTTACATAAATTACATTTAGGTAATTCAGCTACATCTATTAACTTGGATTCAAATCCGAAGGGATTTTTCCTCCAAATCTCTGCCATATTCATTGATGTGCACAGGCATTGAAGTAGACTCATTTTCCTGGAAAATGGTTGTTGGTTTGTTAAATCACCACCAGGTCCTTACATCTCTTAAAAAACACGGTTTCTCTATGTGTATCTTATGTTCAGAAGAATGCATTTGTCAGAGGGACAAAACTTATTTTGCTGAGGCATTAAGTTCCCAAGGTAGACCGATATAGACCTAAAGTATATATATATATATATATTTTTTTTAACCTTAATGCATTCTTTTCATTAAAGGGTAACTCTACTTTTGTGGGGAAAAATATAGCAAATGAAAAAAAAAATAATATAGTGTATACAATTGTGACTCAAGTCATATTGTAATTGAACGTTATTAAAAATTACATTTCCTTTTTAATCTGCAGCGCTGTAATTTTCTGTAAAATGCAATGCAGAATGGCTTCCTGGAGGCTTTCTATACGCACATGGTGTACAGAATGCCCCCTAAAATGTAATTTCCTGCTTGTGTAAATGGCTTACTGATTTTCCCAGAAGTCTACACTAACATACATGTCAGATTTTTGGCACCCCCTGCAACAAAAATTTCATTTTTGGTGAGATACTCCCAAAGGGAAATCACGTATAAAGGGATGCAGACCTTGTCAGTTTCCTCATTGGAGCTCTGCAGGTGCAGCAGCTGATTGATAATTATAAAACCACTCCCATACAGATGCACATGGACACAGACAAAAAAACAACTATTCCTTCAGAATAACAATATGTAGGAATCTGCAACAAAGTTTGCTAAAATGCAATGTACATGGCTCACCAAGAGGGAAATGTTCTTTACTCAACTAAAGTTGAGTTACACTTTAAGGCAAAAAATAACTTCCAATATCAGCATCCCCCAGCCCACCCCTAAACACTTACCTGGCTCTTCTTTTGATCCAGTGCTGTGCTCGTTTGAAACAGCTCTGCACTCTACTCCTCTTCTCACAGGACACAGAGGCAGCAGCAGGAACCATTGGCCCTATCAGCAGAATTCAGCCAGAATCATTGGTTGGAATCAATCTGCAGGGGGTGTGTGCATGTACGTACCTGGAAGAAAGGCCGCTAAATATAACTACTGTGGACAGGCGGCAAACGGTTAAGGAACACATATCTGCATGAATTGGTGTTTGTTTTCTGCCTGGGGTTCAGTTTTAATTTGTGAAAGTTACCAAACTGCAAACCTATTTGATTTTTTATGCTTTCTAGGGATGTCATCAGCAAGGTTCTCAGGGAGAAAAAACAATCATAGCATAGGAGTGCGCATGGGGTGTGCCAGGCGTGCCTGGGAACATCCTAATCAGCTCGTGCTGCCTCGCAATATCTGCACTGAAATGTTGCATCCAAGGAATGTGTAGCCTGCACTGCCTGTGAAACTGTTTCACATTGAGAGGATCATGAGGCTTGTAAGAGCCGATCAGTGTATGTGAAACTGTCATGTAATGTAACTGCGTGCAAGGAGAGAGACCAGCTGTCATAACTTAGCGGTGATGTCGAGGGTGGGCGGGACTGAACAGCTATCAAGCACCAGCCAATGGGATAGGGTCTGAGTGGGCTATTACATTTATGTGGCTCCGCCCCTTTCATAAACAGCCGAATGATTGGCTGGTGTTAGCTGCTCTATCCGTGGCTCCGCCCATCCCCGACATTGCGCCTCACGATCTGCTCCATGTGAAACCCCCCCTCTACCCTGTCAGTGTCCATCAGTGTTGCCTATCAATGCCAATCAGTGCCCATCAGTGCTGTCTATCAATGCCAATCAGTAGTGCCCATCAGTGCAACCTATCAGTGCTGCCAATCAGTGCTGCCTATTAGTGCCAATCAGTGCCCATCAGTGCTGCCTATCATTGCCAATCAGTGCCCATCAGTGATGCCTATTAGTGCCAATCAGTGCAACATATCAGTGCTGCCAATCGGTGCTGCCTAGCAGTGCCCATCAGTGCTGCCTATCAATGCCAATCAGTGCCACCTATCAGTGCTGCCTATTGTGCTTTGGGCAAATGCTTAGTTGGGTTTTGACAAGCCTCCCAGGATTATGTATTTAAAATGTTTCACACCCTTGACAGAATCTCTCTGCAACAGTGGTGTATCCGGGGGCCACCCAGTGGGATGTGATTGTGGAGATCATTGCTCCTTTGGACAGATGAGAGGGGCCGTGTAATGCCTCAGCCAACTAGGGATATAGTGCTATAGTGCACAGTACCTTCCATCCTCATGGGCCCAAAGTCCAGCTGTTTCTTTACATCCCTGGTTTTGCCACTTCCGTTTTGTCTTTTCATCGGTTTGCACTTGCAATTTCTCCAGAACAGTCAAGTCTACCTGATCAGGACTATCGGAGCAAGGTGTGGCCAGGAAGATTTCTACAGACTCAGTACCAGTTACAGCAGCTGCCTTTGCAGTGGTATCTGCTTTAGCATTCCCAAGTGAAACCTCATCCGTGCCTTTGGTGTGTGCTGCACATTTTAAGACTGCTACTTCCTCTGGAAACCAAAGTGCCTCAAGGACTTTCTTGATGAGCTCACCATGTTTAATAGGTTTTCCACAGGTGGTCAGGAAGCCTCTCAGTTTCCATAGTTGGCCAAAATTGTGACATATGCCAAACGCATATCTTGAGTCAGTGTAGACATTGAGTTTCTTCCCTTTCCCTACTATGCAAGCTTGCATGACAGCCATAAGCTCTGCAACCTGGGCGGAATGATGCCCCGGTAGTTTTCCTTGGAAAAGAATTTCATCCTTGGTGACTACTGAATACCCAGTAACAGGGTGCCCTTTTTCTGTATAGAAGCGGGACCCATCTACAAAAACAGTGAGGTCAGCATTGTGGATGGGAGTGTCTCTGACTCTCTTGACTTCCAGACCATCGGAATGACGTGATGTCCTTGTAATGTATTTTGCGTATCTCTAATCTTTTCCCATCTTTAATCTATTTCTTTCCTAGGACTTGTCTTGATATATTGTTAACCATATTGATAGTGTATATCTGTTGTAACCATATGGCCTATCTTATCTTCGCAGCCTAAGCAACACTGTACCTGTAACACCACTTGAATTATATAAGTTCTAAATTATTCTAACGTTTCTTTCCTGTATAAATAGATGTAAGTGTTTATCTTTTCGCACGGTTATCGTTTGTTTTTATTCTTATACAGACAAAGGTTTAATCACTTTATTTTTTGTATCTATAATCATTTAAGTAGGCTATAAATTTAGCTTCAACACTATCAATGCCAATCAGTGCTGCCAATATATGCCCATCAGTGCTGCCTATCATTGCTGCCAATCAGTACCCATCAGTGCTGTCTATCAGTGCTGCCTATTAGTGCCAATCAGTGCTGCCTATCAATGCCCATCAGTGCTGCCTATCAATGCCAATCAGTGCCCATCCGTGCTGACAATTAGTGCCCATAAGTGCTGCCTATGAGTGCTGCCTATCAGGGCCAATCAGTGCTGCCAGTCAGTGACAACCAGTGCCGCCTATAATGCCACCTATCAGTGCCCATCCGTGCTGCCAATTGCTTCCCATCAATGCTGCCAATCAGTGCAGCCTATCAATGCCAATCATTGCCCATCAGTGTGGCCTATCAGTGCTGCATATCAGTGCCAATCATTGCTGCCTAACAGTGCCACCAAACAGTGCCTATCAGTGTCCATAAGTGCTGCCAATCAGTGCCCATCAGTGCTGCCAATCAGTGCACTGAGTGCAGGGATGGGGAGATGAACTCTGCAGCCAGGCACATTGTCCATGGGGTGGAGGGGGGCCTAGTGGGACACAACTGAAATCTGTCAATGTTTGTTAATACCACATGCCGATCTTTAGTATAATAGGTAATCACCACACCACTATTTTCAATAAACTACTGGAGGTAAAATAAAGGTGTCAGCAAAAGGCTTGCCGCTAAGCACTGTTACGCGTTCAGCCCTAATTTACTGATCAATAACAATAATAGTGGAGCCTCTAATGTATGGAGATCTCAAACTTACCACACTACTGGTCTCTGTGATCTGTAACATCATAGTTAATACACATTAAACTGAAAACAAGATATAACAAATGTAACTTAGCAGGGGTGGTGGAAACCCCTTTACAGATAATTGCAATACAAATTAACTTCAAGTGCAACAACTTTTTAGTTGAGAGGTTCAAACCATTATAGCACTTTGGAATTTTTATTTTTAAGATTGTTACACTTAATTTTATATGTTTTAGTCACTATTATAATGTGAATTATTGCACTTAAAGTTTATTTTCCAACACCCCTGCTAAGTCCATGTCTTTATGGACCTTGCTTTGTGCACTGGTGTGCAGTCATATTGGAACAGGAAGGGGCCATCCCCAGACTGTTCCCACAAAGTTGAGAGCATGAAATTGTCCAAAATGTCTTGGTATGCTGACGCTTTAAGAGTTATATTCACTGAACTAAGGGGCCAAGCCCAACCCCTGAAAAACAACCCCACACCATAATCCCCACTCCACCAAATGATTTGGACCAGTGCACAAAGCAAGGTTCATAAAGACATGGATGAGCGAGTTTGGGGTGGATGAACCCAACTGGCCTGCACAGAGTCCTGACCTTAACCCTATAAAGCACATTTGGGATGAATTAGAGCAATGACTACGAGCCAGGCCTTCTCATCCAACATCAGTGCCCGACCTCACAAATGCGTTTCTGGAAGAATGGTTAAACATTCCCATAAATACACTCCTAAACCTTTTGGACAGCCTTCCCAAAAGAGTTAAAGTTGTTATAGCTGCAAAGGGTGGGCCAACTCAATATTGAACCGTACGGACTAAGACTGGGATGCCATGAAAGTTCATGTGCGTATAAAGGCAGGCGTCCTAATAATTTTGACAATATAATGTGTATATATGTACATGCATGTGTGTTTGAGCTTTGGGGTGCACACCCTAATGCAATAGGCTGCACACACCTATGAGTCATAGTAAAGTAAAAGCAACACATTACACATGGTTAGGCACACAGTTAACCCTTTGATTGCCTCTAGATGTTAACCCCTTCCCAGCCAGTGTTAGTACAGTGACTGTACAGTATTAGCACTGATCACTGTATTAGTGTCATAAAGAAATAATTCCGGACGACTGCACTTCCAAAAAGGGGACGAAGAGATGAGAGGCACGTTTCGTGCAAATGTTAGCGCTTAGTCATTGCCGATCACTGCATTAGTGTCACTATTGGTGTCAGTCAGTTTGTGTACCTCCCAGGCAGCATCAGCTAGCACCAGGTTGCCCTCCACACTATCACAGTCCCACTATAAATCGCTGATCACTGCCATTACCAGAATGGGGTCATAGCTGCGTAAATTCAAGTATAAATACCATACTTTGTAGAAGCTATAATTGTTGCACAAACCAATTAATATACACTTAATTCTGATTTTTTTTTTTTACCAAAGACATGTAGCAGAATATATTTTGGCGTAAATTCATAAAGAAATTTAGATTTTTTTTTATTGATATGTTTTATAGCAAAAAGTAGAAAATATTGTTTTTTATTTTTTTTTTCAAATTTTTTTTTTTTTTTTCGCTTATACTGTAAAAAATAAAAAAGTGGTCAAATACCAAAGAAATTATACAAATGTAATTTTTCATTCAGTGCTGCATGACCGCACAATTGCTAGTTGTACAGTGCTAAATAGCAAAAAATGATCTGGTCATGAAGGGGGTAAAACCTTCCAGAGCTCAAGTGCTTCAAAACATCAAGTGTATTTTTAAAAGCAACTAGGTGTAGAAAGGAGGGGTTTGGGTTCCTGGAGAACTGGGGCGACTTCTCAGTCGGTTACCAGCTCTATAGAAGGGACAGACTGCATCTAAATTCGGAAGGTACAGATCTGCTGGGAGTGAAGATGGCCGAGGGGCTTTTAAACTAGGCGACAGGGGGGAGGGTCCAGAGGTAGAGATGGTCAGTGCGGAACATATTCCAGAGGGTAGTATTGGGGCATTAGTGGTAGGTTGACTAAAGCACCTCAACCCGAGATAAGTATAGTAACAAGTCCTATTTGCAACCCCAGAACACCCAATAAGGAGATAGTATGCGACCGGTCTAAACTATGTGGCATGTTCACCAATGCCAGGAGTCTGGCGGACAAGATGGGAGAACTAGAACTATTGTACGAGGAGGATTAAAATTTTGTAGGAATTACAGAGACTTGGTTCGACAGCTCTCATGATTGACTGGCAACCATTCAAGGGTATTCCCTATATCACAGGGATAGAGAGGGTAAAAAGGGGGAGGGGTATGCCTGTATATCAAAAATGATGTACAAGTAAATGTGAGAGATGACATCACTAAGGGAGCAAGGTGGAATCCTTATGGGTAGAGCTACAAAGGGAGGAAAGTAATACTGGGTAATACTGCGAGTATGCTATAGGCCCCCTAACCAGAGGGAGGAGGCGCACCTCCTATCACAATTTGGATTAACGGCAAGAATGGGAAGTGTGATAAAGGTGACCTTCACGCTAATAAAACTAGAACAAAGTGCACATAAAAAACAAATGTACTGTGTATAAATATCTCCTATGATATTGTTAAAAGTGAATAAAAATGCCTAAAAAAGTGCCAAACGTGCAGAATAAACTTCTTAAATAAAGCAGCAAAATCTAATGGTGAACACAAAACCACAAAGTCGAATGAAAATATTGATGATTTCGCGCTAAAAAATGCACTTGTGAAAAATATATATAAATATAATGTGAACTGAAAAGTATATATTGTATTAGTGCACTGGTGCTAATAATATATAAATTAAACACACAATAATAAAATCACAAAGTGAATATATATGTGAATAAATCCAATGTGTACGGATAAAAAGCTCAATAAAATCACGCAAACAATATGTATATAAAAGGTGCTGGTGGTACACAAGTAATATAGTTCAAATATCCAAAATAGTGGAGAAGAATTTAAGCAATGTCCATATGTCCCAAATGGGTCTTGATAATCCCAAAATAAAAACAGTGACTGTAACAACACTTGTCATCTACGGCAAACGGGGAGGTAAGTGCAGGGGAATCGATCCTTAATGGTGCTCACTAGCCTCTCACCTTAAGGCCGCTGTCACTGGGCATTGGATATAAATTAGGCTTAGTCCAGGCTCCTCTCCTCCACTGCTCCACTAGGGGTATTGTTAATAACAAAAAAGGGGGAGAAGAGCCAAAGGGAATGGGGTAAGCAAGTGCCTCTAAGGGCACCTAAAAGTCTCCTCAAGTCTGGCTATGTCCAATGTGGACTATGTCACTCTGGTCTAGAAAATATTAACAAATGAACAAAAAACCTGAAGTGCTCCTATCAAGGCTGGCAGGAACCAGGAGACCAAATGAGTGGCAAAAGGCATACACAGAGTGAGGGCTTAGATAAAAACAGTAATACTTTATTGTGTATACAAAAAAAGAAAAACAGAGCATCGGTGTGATCACAGATGATCACTGTATATATGTGGATGTAATTTATGTGACATCTGCAGTTATACCTTCATATAACTCAACCTGTCACTTGGTGAGTATATGATGCAGCAACAAAGAAAAATTGAAAAGACACATAAACACAAAACAAAAATAGGACAACATGAAACAAAGCGTCCGGACGCCGGCAATCTGTGTGTGGAGAGCCTGTATGTATATTACATAAATATGTGGTGGGTATAATTACCGGTATGTCAGGGAATCCACACAGAGATTAATGGGAAGCTCGAGCTGCAGGGACGGGGATAAGGGAGGGGGGAGGGAGAAGGAAAGACGGGAATGAAGAGGTATGGAGGAGGGACCCAGGAAGTACAATGCTTGGAGGTGGAAAACACTGGGAGGTATGGTAGGAAGTCACTCTCTAATTCAGCTGGTAGTAGTGGACACTTGTTGCTGAGTAGAAAAGATGGTAAATATCCTTCACCGTGTTAAGCAAATGAGGGGAAATGAAATTCTCCTCTGAATGTTATAATTTCCAAATAAAAGAACATCATCAAGTAGGTATAATGGATTTCTGATGGAGACAAACCGACAAGTGGTAGTACCCGGAAATGGGGTTGCACCCGTGGGAATGTATGGATACTTCAATCCGGTATCTATGTGTTTCCAGATACCCGGTCAGAGCTGCATCATTGTTACGGCTAATTAATTTCAATTGTTCACCAGAGTCCCAGATATTAGTGTGGTAGATTAACCGTCTGGTATGGCATCGCTAATTGAATCACTAGGGGTGGTTTGGGCTGCAATCAGCTCTCAAAAAGAAAAAAGCACATCGATAATGTCCCATCAATAAGTGAAGTATGCTTCTATCCCCGTAACGTAAAATAGCGGTACCTGACGGTGTTCCGGTGGTTGGGTCTATGACCATTTGTATCAATTGATGCAGTCGGTTTCGGAAACGAATAGTCCCACAGGGTGTATTGGCTGTCTCCGGTACCTTGGATGTCCCCACGTCTCTGTAGTTAGAGGCTGATTCCTCGTAACATCTTCCGTCTATTCTCCCCGTCTCCCTGCCTCTGCTATGCTGGCTTCCGGGAGGTGTGCCGGCGTCTCGGGACGCGGTGACGTCAACGCGTTTCGCAAGCACGATTGCGTAGCTTCGTCTGGACGTACTGGTGGAGCCTGAGACGTCCCTTTTTATAGCGCAATGCTGCACAGGACTCACACCGGGTTAGATTTTTCTTAAAGGGACAGGATGTTTGGCGATATGTGTCCATACATAATTTCCAAGATAAAACCATTCAAGAATATTGAATAATAATTTTCTTTGTTTATATTTGATTAATGCATAGAGGTTTAATGGCCTAGCAAAGAGCAAGGGAAAAGGGGTGAGGAAGGGTGGGGGGGGGGGGGGGGGGGGGGGGGGGGAAAGGAGGGGGGAGGGAAAGAGGGTAAAGGAGGGGGGATTATGCATAACAAATAAAGGGGAGACATATCTTACATAGCGACAGGGAGGGTCAGTATGTGAAAAAAAACCCATAAAAGCGAATGAAGATATTTCGGGTCTACATGGGAGCGTAGGTTGTCACCGAATTAATTGGTTAACATGAGGAGAAGCAGTATATTTTATTCAGTGAATTGGCCAGTGTAAATACCTTTAGATAAAACAATAAATATTGCATTTGGTATATTACACGTGCCCAGTTCTCTGGTGCAAAATCTATACATCAAAACCATAATCAAAATTGAAATTAACATTCAAATTAAACTAAAAAAGTATGTATAATATAATATAATATACTGTTAACACCCCTTAATGTGTTATGCCGGATCTAAGTATAGACAGGTGTGCACATGCTATACCATTAGATGACAGCTATGTATATCAAGCTTCCGTTGTAATACATCAGGTAGATGTAGCACACCCGTCTGGGGACAGCAGTGCCAGAGTAATGGTGGTTCTATGACGTACTGTATAGTATATGATTAGGGTGCAGATGTTAACAATAAGCAGCAACGATTATAAAGTATTTTTATAAAGGATAGTAAATGGTATATGAATGTAATATGGTGATGCAATGTAGTCAGGGTCAGAATAGGGGAGTGGTCAAAGCCGGAGAGATGTCCTAGAGGTGTAGTGCATAAATATAGTTAGAATCGCTACCATGGCAAACTGGAGTGATGACAGAGAGGTAGAGGTGGATGTCAATCATTCCTCAAGGAAAACCTGTAGGTTGAGTTCAGTGTTCATTCCTATTGGATATAAACTTCTTAAGCGGTAAATCCACCACTTTTCTTTCTGTAATAGTATGCGATTAAAATCGCCACGCCTAGGGGGAAGTTTAAGCATATAAATGCCCTTCACCGTCATACCTCTGAGGTTGCCATCATGCACTAAAGAAAAGTGCTTAGCCAAAGGCTTCTCTGTGTCTCGGGCCCTAATCTCCCGCATGTGCTCCCCTATTCTGACCCTTAAGGGGCGCTTGGTTTTACCTATGTACAGTTTCCCGCATGGGCAGGTGATCATATATATTACCCTAGTAGAGGCACAGTTGATAAGATCCCGGATCTCAAATTCATTTTTGCCATATGCATCGTGGAATCTGTTGGTTCGATCCACATAGGGGCACACTTGGCAATGGCCACATGAAAACATACCCTTACTGCGCGGGAAGTCTGCCAACCATGTCTCATCAGTTTCACACTTATATTCCGATTTGACAAGGAGATCACCTAAGTTTTTTGCCCTTTTGGCCACCATATTCGGCGATGGGCCCACAATTTTGGCCAGTCCGGGTGTACTTGTCAGAATGCCCCAATGTTTGTTGAGAATATTGCGAACTGTGTCCCATTGGACCCCATATTGCGTAATTACTCTTGTGTAGCCATTCTTTTTGTTCTTATTGGTGTTATGCCTTTTTTTGGGGGCAGTGGTCAATAGGTCCTCTCTATTACGGTCGGCTACCTTATTTTTAGCCCTTCTAAGCTGGTTATGGGTATAACCTCGTTCCCTAAATCTCTTGTAGAGGTCTTTGCTTTCATTGCTATAGTCAGAAGGTTTGGAACAGTTTCGCTTAAGGCGAAGAAACTGACCCACTGGGATGCCATCTTTTAGCCATCTGGGGTGGTAACTGTCTGCCTGAAGGAGGGTGTTGGCTGCCGTCTCCTTGCGGTAGGTACAGGTGCTGATAGAGTCACCCGATATGGATATCCACAGATCCAAGAAAGAGATCTTTATTTGGCTGAATGTGAAGGTCAGCCGGATGTTAAAATCATTAGTATTCAATTGTTCCATGAATATGTGGAGGTCCGGCAGGGTACCAGTCCAGATGAGTAGCACATCGTCGATGTACCTTAGCCATGTGTGAGCATGACCAAGGTACATCGAGTTGTGGTACACGATACTCTCTTCCCAGAATCCCAAATGCAAACATGCATATGCTGGTGCCCAAGAGGCCCCCATCGATGTGCCTTTAATTTGTTGGTAAAATTTGCTTAGGAATTGAAAACAGTTGTTATCTAGAGCAAATTTCAGTAGCTCCATAATCAATTCGTTTTGGTGAGCACATCCTGGGTAGTGGTAGAGTAGATACTCCTCCACCGCTCCTAGTCCTACAGGGTGGGGTATAGACGTATATAGTGATTCGACGTCCACTCCCACGAGCCAGGCGTCATGGGGTATCTTGAGGTCTTTGGTTTTGGCTAGAACATCTCTTGTATCCTGTACATAGGATACAAGGTGGGTGACCATGTCCTTTAAAAGAGAATCGAGATATTTCCCGACTTTGTCCAGAGGTCCCTTAATAGCGGACACTATGGGCCTACCGGGGGGATTTTTTAGATTTTTGTGGACTTTGGGGATTATATAGAAGATGGGTATGTTATATTCATCAACTCTGAGGTACTCGTATTCTCGGTTGTTGAGGAGTCCCTCTTCTTTTGCAAACTTTAATTTTTCATTCAAAGTTTGGGTTATTAAGGGGAACGGGTTATCTTTCAACAGTCTGTATGTATGGTCGTCACCCAATAGTCGTTTAACTTCGGTTTCATACATGTCATTGTTCAGAAGTACAATATTCCCACCTTTATCGCTCCTTTTAATTGTGATGCCCTTGGCGTCTTGTAATTCTTTGAGAGCTGTTCTGTCTTTTTTTGGTCAAATTGTCATTACCCTTTTGTATCCAGTCTATTTTACCTAGGTCAGTTTTTACTAATTCCTGGAAGAGGCTAAGGTATTTGTTTTTTCCGTAGTGTGGCATATTTGTGGACCTAATGGTAAGGTTAGATTTACGTAAAGTGACAGTCTCATTGGGATCTACTCCCTCACTCTCCTCAAGTAAGGAGTTGAGGATGTCCAGTGCTTCCTCATCCTGATCATCTAGGGCAATAGTCTCTGTGGTAGATGTTATCTCAGTATTATATAGGGAGCGATAGTATACTTTGCGTAAGAATAAAACTACGTCCTTATATACCATGAATTCGTCCATGTCATCAGTCGGGGAAAATGACATACCCCTACCTAATAGTTTAATGTGTCTTTCATTTAATTCAAAATTGGATAAATTGATGACTTTCATATCGTCTTTAAGAATTGGGTCTTGGCTATTTAGCGGGGACGTTGGTCTTTTTGGCTTCGTGTCCTTGTTTTTCCCTGGGTATTCCCTCTTGTGTCTTGTGTCTTTTTCACGAGTCTCGCATTGGGAGGTTGTGAAGATGGTTGGTTGTCTAAATCGACCCCTTCCTCCTCCCCTGGTACTAAAAAAGTCACCGATTTATTTGAAGTCTCCCCTTCTCCGTCTGTGTGTTGTCCACCAGTGTCGGAGCGGGATCTATGGCGTTGGTTACGCTTTCTTGACCCGCTCCTACCACGTTGAACCGTTAGGTCAAAGATTTCCCCTTTTTCCCAATCATTTAAATCCCTTCTAAATTTAGACTGTTTAGTAACTCTCAGATTATATTGGGTCTTCTCAATTTCTTTTTTCAGAAGGGCATTCTGTTTTTGGAATTCTTCAGATTCCTTGAACGGATCCAGACCTTCTGTACTGTCATTTATTAGTGTGCTAAGTTCTGTAAGTTGAATTTTTTCCTCTTCTATTATAAGTTTTATAATGCCCAAACCATGATCAATACAAAGTGTTTTCCATTTTTCTAAAAAACGTTCATTATGCAGGTGTTCTGCTGGGACTACTCTATCTCGTAATCCTCGCGGTATGATCTTGTGTTGTATATAGGATTCAAGAAAACATACATCCCATTTTCTGTTGAGATGTCTAGTAATTAATTTTTTATGCTCCTTAAAGCGGTTTTTTATTTCCTCTTCGTCATTAAGCATTACAGGGGCATCTTTAATAAAGGTGTCCTGGATCTCCTTGTCAAAGTCATCCCCCAGTACATAGGCCATATAGTACTGAAGTTAAATGGTGATAACCAGTATGCAGATCAAAAAATGTGTAGACAAGAAAAAGTCAAAAAAATGGAGAACTTGGTATGTAAATAAAATGTTGCTGGGGATAATGCCCGTAAATTAGCTGCAGAAGTTCAAAACATGTGTTCCCTAGGCAAGAGAAAAAAAGATCACTAGGATCTAAAGAAATATTGTTAATAACAAAAAAGGGGGAGAAGAGCCAAAGGGAATGGGGTAAGCAAGTGCCTCTAAGGGCACCTAAAAGTCTCCTCAAGTCTGGCTATGTCCAATGTGGACTATGTCACTCTGGTCTAGAAAATATTAACAAATGAACAAAAAACCTGAAGTGCTCCTATCAAGGCTGGCAGGAACCAGGAGACCAAATGAGTGGCAAAAGGCATACACAGAGTGAGGGCTTAGATAAAAACAGTAATACTTTATTGTGTATACAAAAAAAGAAAAACAGAGCATCGGTGTGATCACAGATGATCACTGTATATATGTGGATGTAATTTATGTGACATCTGCAGTTATACCTTCATATAACTCAACCTGTCACTTGGTGAGTATATGATGCAGCAACAAAGAAAAATTGAAAAGACACATAAACACAAAACAAAAATAGGACAACATGAAACAAAGCGTCCGGACGCCGGCAATCTGTGTGTGGAGAGCCTGTATGTATATTACATAAATATGTGGTGGGTATAATTACCGGTATGTCAGGGAATCCACACAGAGATTAATGGGAAGCTCGAGCTGCAGGGACGGGGATAAGGGAGGGGGGAGGGAGAAGGAAAGACGGGAATGAAGAGGTATGGAGGAGGGACCCAGGAAGTACAATGCTTGGAGGTGGAAAACACTGGGAGGTATGGTAGGAAGTCACTCTCTAATTCAGCTGGTAGTAGTGGACACTTGTTGCTGAGTAGAAAAGATGGTAAATATCCTTCACCGTGTTAAGCAAATGAGGGGAAATGAAATTCTCCTCTGAATGTTATAATTTCCAAATAAAAGAACATCATCAAGTAGGTATAATGGATTTCTGATGGAGACAAACCGACAAGTGGTAGTACCCGGAAATGGGGTTGCACCCGTGGGAATGTATGGATACTTCAATCCGGTATCTATGTGTTTCCAGATACCCGGTCAGAGCTGCATCATTGTTACGGCTAATTAATTTCAATTGTTCACCAGAGTCCCAGATATTAGTGTGGTAGATTAACCGTCTGGTATGGCATCGCTAATTGAATCACTAGGGGTGGTTTGGGCTGCAATCAGCTCTCAAAAAGAAAAAAGCACATCGATAATGTCCCATCAATAAGTGAAGTATGCTTCTATCCCCGTAACGTAAAATAGCGGTACCTGACGGTGTTCCGGTGGTTGGGTCTATGACCATTTGTATCAATTGATGCAGTCGGTTTCGGAAACGAATAGTCCCACAGGGTGTATTGGCTGTCTCCGGTACCTTGGATGTCCCCACGTCTCTGTAGTTAGAGGCTGATTCCTCGTAACATCTTCCGTCTATTCTCCCCGTCTCCCTGCCTCTGCTATGCTGGCTTCCGGGAGGTGTGCCGGCGTCTCGGGACGCGGTGACGTCAACGCGTTTCGCAAGCACGATTGCGTAGCTTCGTCTGGACGTACTGGTGGAGCCTGAGACGTCCCTTTTTATAGCGCAATGCTGCACAGGACTCACACCGGGTTAGATTTTTCTTAAAGGGACAGGATGTTTGGCGATATGTGTCCATACATAATTTCCAAGATAAAACCATTCAAGAATATTGAATAATAATTTTCTTTGTTTATATTTGATTAATGCATAGAGGTTTAATGGCCTAGCAAAGAGCAAGGGAAAAGGGGTGAGGAAGGGTGGGGGGGCCAATTCACTGAATAAAATATACTGCTTCTCCTCATGTTAACCAATTAATTCGGTGACAACCTACGCTCCCATGTAGACCCGAAATATCTTCATTCGCTTTTATGGGTTTTTTTCACATACTGACCCTCCCTGTCGCTATGTAAGATATGTCTCCCCTTTATTTGTTATGCATAATCCCCCCTCCTTTACCCTCTTTCCCTCCCCCCTCCTTTCCCCCCCCCCCCACCCTTCCTCACCCCTTTTCCCTTGCTCTTTGCTAGGCCATTAAACCTCTATGCATTAATCAAATATAAACAAAGAAAATTATTATTCAATATTCTTGAATGGTTTTATCTTGGAAATTATGTATGGACACATATCGCCAAACATCCTGTCCCTTTAAGAAAAATCTAACCCGGTGTGAGTCCTGTGCAGCATTGCGCTATAAAAAGGGACGTCTCAGGCTCCACCAGTACGTCCAGACGAAGCTACGCAATCGTGCTTGCGAAACGCGTTGACGTCACCGCGTCCCGAGACGCCGGCACACCTCCCGGAAGCCAGCATAGCAGAGGCAGGGAGACGGGGAGAATAGACGGAAGATGTTACGAGGAATCAGCCTCTAACTACAGAGACGTGGGGACATCCAAGGTACCGGAGACAGCCAATACACCCTGTGGGACTATTCGTTTCCGAAACCGACTGCATCAATTGATACAAATGGTCATAGACCCAACCACCGGAACACCGTCAGGTACCGCTATTTTACGTTACGGGGATAGAAGCATACTTCACTTATTGATGGGACATTATCGATGTGCTTTTTTCTTTTTGAGAGCTGATTGCAGCCCAAACCACCCCTAGTGATTCAATTAGCGATGCCATACCAGACGGTTAATCTACCACACTAATATCTGGGACTCTGGTGAACAATTGAAATTAATTAGCCGTAACAATGATGCAGCTCTGACCGGGTATCTGGAAACACATAGATACCGGATTGAAGTATCCATACATTCCCACGGGTGCAACCCCATTTCCGGGTACTACCACTTGTCGGTTTGTCTCCATCAGAAATCCATTATACCTACTTGATGATGTTCTTTTATTTGGAAATTATAACATTCAGAGGAGAATTTCATTTCCCCTCATTTGCTTAACACGGTGAAGGATATTTACCATCTTTTCTACTCAGCAACAAGTGTCCACTACTACCAGCTGAATTAGAGAGTGACTTCCTACCATACCTCCCAGTGTTTTCCACCTCCAAGCATTGTACTTCCTGGGTCCCTCCTCCATACCTCTTCATTCCCGTCTTTCCTTCTCCCTCCCCCCTCCCTTATCCCCGTCCCTGCAGCTCGAGCTTCCCATTAATCTCTGTGTGGATTCCCTGACATACCGGTAATTATACCCACCACATATTTATGTAATATACATACAGGCTCTCCACACACAGATTGCCGGCGTCCGGACGCTTTGTTTCATGTTGTCCTATTTTTGTTTTGTGTTTATGTGTCTTTTCAATTTTTCTTTGTTGCTGCATCATATACTCACCAAGTGACAGGTTGAGTTATATGAAGGTATAACTGCAGATGTCACATAAATTACATCCACATATATACAGTGATCATCTGTGATCACACCGATGCTCTGTTTTTCTTTTTTTGTATACACAATAAAGTATTACTGTTTTTATCTAAGCCCTCACTCTGTGTATGCCTTTTGCCACTCATTTGGTCTCCTGGTTCCTGCCAGCCTTGATAGGAGCACTTCAGGTTTTTTGTTCATTTCCACTAGGGGTATACCTCTTCTTGGGGATATCCTCTCGTGTCCCTGAGATCCTAGGTACCAACCGCCGTCCGGCGGAACACACCTCTCGATCCTGCCAGAAACCTTGGGAGCGGATAGCTTCCTGTCCCTCTGATGCACTGTTATCACTTTCCAACTCTCCTTCTTTTAAATTGGAACAGAGGAGTCTAGCTTCCACACGAAGGCACATTGCTTATCCCTGCACGCCTAAACTTATGCCCCGTATACATGATTGGATTTTTCAGACAACAAATGTTGGATGTGAGCTTGTTGACTGAAAGTCCGACCGTGTGTATGCTCCATCGAACGTTTGTTGTCAGACTTTCTGCCAACAAATGTTGCTAGCAGGTTCTCAAATTTTCCGCCAACAAAACTTTGTTGTCAGAATTTCCGATCGTGTGTACACAAGTCCGACGCACAAAAGTTCACGCATGCTCGGAATCAAGCAGAAGGAGCCGCACTAGGTATTGAACTTCCTTTTTTCTCGGCTCGTCGTACGTCTTGTACGCCACCGCGTTCCCATGTTCGTAATTGTTGGCCAACATTTGTGTGACCGTGTGTATGCAAGACAAGTTGGAGCCAAAATCCTTCGAACAAAAATCCACGGTTTTGTTGACGGAAAGTCCGATCCTGTGTACGTGGCATAATTGTGCATTTAACCTTTGCAGTGGGAGGTTCGCATTGCTGTAGTTCAGCTTTAATAAAATACTGTTTTAAAATTTTACAAACTCTTTTGTGTAATCTCATATTACCTCAAAAGCCCCATATGAATTCTTAAGCTGTTTTCCTGAAGTTTAACTTTTTTTTTATGTATTTATTGGAAGGAAGTTATAAATGTTATCTTTCCATATTCTTGATGTGAATGGATAAGTGTTCCAGCACCTTCTATGTGCAGCTAGAACCTTCACAAAGGGAAAAGTGCTGGTTTGAGCAGCAGGAACAGATGAATTAAAAAGGCCACATGTGCATTCGTATTGCATGTTTTTATTTAACCACTTAAGCCCCGGACCAATTTGCAGCTAAAGGACCAGGCCCCTTTTTGCGATTCGGCACTGCGTCGCTTTAACTGACAATTGCGCGGTCGTGCGACATGGCTCCCAAACAAAATTGGCGTACTTTTTTCCCCCACAAATAGAGCTTACTTTTGGTGGTATTTGATCACCGCTGCGTTTTTTTTTTTTTTTGCGCTATAAACAAAAATAAAGAGACAATTTTGAAAAAAATGCAATATTTTTTACTTTTTTCTATAATAAATATCCCCCAAAAATATATAAAAAAAAAAACGTCTTCTACATATTTTTGGTAAAAAAAATCGCAATAATCGTTTATTGATTGGTTTGCACAAAAGTTATAGCGTATGCAAAATAGGGGATAGCTTTATGGTATTTTTATTAATAATTTTTTTTTACTAGTAATGGCGGCAATCAGCGATTTTTATTGTGACTTTATGGCTTTATGACTTTATGGCAGACATGTCGGACAATTTTGACACATTTTTGGGACCATTGGCATTAATACAGTGATCAGTGCGTTTAAAAATGCATTGATTACTGTAAAAATGTCACTGCCAGTGAAGGGGTTAACCACTAGGGGGCAGTGTAGGGGTTAAGTGTGACCTGTGTGTTTTTTTTTACAGTAGGGGGGCGTGGCTTGGCATGTGACATTACTGATCATCTTTCCCTATGACAGGGAACAGACGATCAGTGACAGCCTCACTAGGAAGCACAGGGAGAGGTTTGTTTACACTTACCTCTCCCTGTTCTTCAGCTCTGTGACCCGATCGCGGGACACCGGCGGCAATCGGGTCCGCAGGTCCTGCGGCCACAGTCACGGAGCTCAGGACCGGGTCGCGAGCGCGACCCACGGCTGTGCTCTTAAAGAGCAACGTATCTGTACGTGCTTGTTCCCAGCCATGCCATTCTGCCGATGTATATGTGCATCAGGCGGTCCTTAAGTGGTTAAACATTGTGACCAGATTTTAAAATAATTTCTTTCATTAATGCCATACACACATTTCTAATATATTTGTAATTAACATAAGTAGAGCAGAGTATTTCTACAGCTTTTCACTCATCCAATTAAGAGGAAGCCACTTTGATCCATGGAGAAATCCTCTTCAACTCTGTAAATTGTGTATATGTAACTACTATTGCTAGCTATAAGCCAGGACAGTTTGGACTTCTACTCTTTGTTGTGGGAATTTGAAATGATGTCTATAATGTCTATAATGCTTTTGGTTCCCCATATGCCTTACATTTTAGGAAATATTTGTTTTCTTTTTAGCAATCTGTATCATTATGCACTAATAGGAAAGGCAGTAGATGAATGTATAGAGTTTTTAGTAGATGGATCATGCTCCTTTTAGGGAATGTATAGTGGTTTCTAAATTATTTTTGAATCAGGTAAATTTATTACATATTAACAGGGCTTTTTATCTGAGAGAATAGGTGCAGGAACTCAACCTCCCACGAGGGAAAAGCACGCTACAAGGTCGTTGTGGCCAAATAGATAAGGGGGAGGGTCTTAAAGTAATGCACAGATTAACGGACAACACAGAGAGTGCAGGGGTCAGGAGTAATTGATGCCCAGGCCACTGTACAGAATACCAAAAATTACCCAGCAGCCCCAATTTCCCCTCCACCTCCAGTAAAAGATCACACCCCCTCACAGCCCTAAGGCCTCATTCACACAGGGCGTTTTAATCTGTACCCTGTGCAAGGCCATGTTTACCCACACAGGGATGCATAGGTGCTTTCCAATATAAGCAGTCCCCTTGATGTCTGCATGAACGCAGCTGCTGTGTCCCAATATAACATTTATGTGAGTGTTGGTGCATGTCCCTGAAGTCACCCTGGGTGCTTGGGGGCTGTACACCCACACTGATGTCACATTGGGAGCAGCGGCTGTGTCTGTCGGCACAGGGATGCGGGGAACACCTGTACATCCACGTGGCGGTAAAACATTGCCCTGCATGGGGCACAGATGTAATTGCCCAGTGTTATTCTCCCAGTCCACCCCTCTGTAAAAACCATTCCCTTCCAGCCTCCTGTAAAATAAAGTTTTTCACCCAGCTAGTTCTTTCTTCTAGAAGAAACAGCTGAGCCACATACATCAGTTTACACTGCAATGTCTTGCTGTAATAAGAGAATCCTCTACCTGCACCACAGCACACAGAGGCTTTTTGTGGACCACCTAATTGCAAGTGGTCAACAGCGCTCAATTAGACACCAACTGCGGTCAAATCCTCAAACAGCTTCCTGGAAGTTATGGATCCTCTAAATTGATCACTCCAAAGGATGGGACACCACAACATATATGTTCAGGAAGGAGAACAGAAACGCCTCTTGGTGTAGTATTTAAAAGCAACTGAGCGTTTAATAAAAAATTCCAGAATACTCAAATCGGCATATTATCACAAGCCATGAGAAAGTTTCTAACCAACAAAATGGCTGCAGTCCTCATGCATTGTGACGTCGCAATGCTCGACTCATCCTAGCTCCACCCAATGCGTTTCATCTTCACAAGACGTCATGAGAGGCGTGGTCAACAATCATCACTGCACTATTTATAGGGTAGAGGCCGGAAGTGACTGCCCTCCAACTCTAATGCGCTCAAAAGCCCGGAAGATTGTAAATAACCGGAACCAGAAGTGGCGCCGGAGCCGGGATGATCAACTCAGTATGCAAAGCCGGAACCTGGAAATGACATGAAGACATTCCCGATCTGGATATTACACTATCAAGTCGGCTTATATTGGGGCAAAAAAAGAACTTGGCCACAAATTAATACATAAATAACAAACTAGAACAAAGTTTTTTTTTATTATAAATGAAGGCAATAATACTTAGTGGTATTAATGAGCCGCAAAGACCCAATAGAAAGATTCTTACAATAGAGGAACATTAGCGCCATCTTGTGGTTAGAAAACCTCAATACCATTAATACAATTGTACATTTTAACAACATCATAAATAGAAAATTCAGTGTTTGAGACATACAAAAATTCATATATTTTACATGAATAATAAATTATGTTAAAACAGCCCTAAGAGGAAATGTAACTATTTATAAAATCATTCACACTTGATATTGAGACCATAGGGTTTATATGACCTTAGTAAATAGATTCACAGAGTTTTAGGCTTGAATATCTCTCTCCTAACATGGCTGCCCCTCCAATTAGGGCAAAATCTACCTATCACCATTAGGGATGAGCTTGATGTTTGGGTCGAACATGAGTTCGACTCGAACATCGAGTGTTCGCCCATTCGCCAAATATCGAACAATATGGGGCGTTCACAGGGAAATTCAAGCGCCCGCGGAACGCCCCATAATGCACTGCAAGATTGCTGTATGATGATTGGCCAAAGCATGCACCTGACCTGCATGCTTTGGCCAATCCCAGCGCCCTCTGCTAAGAGAGCCATAATTGGCAAAAAGCAGGGTGCCTTTGGCCAATCATGGCTCAGGGGGACTAAGTCCATGCCCCACACTATATAAGGCTGCCTGCCCTGGTGGCCCTGTGTAGTGTTGTTGGCGTGGACGGAGACATAGCTTGATTTAGATTGAGCCAGCAAGTTATTCAGTTAGTGGCAGTGTATTTTGTATATATATATATATATATATATATATATATATATATATATATATATATATATATATATATATACAGTCAGTCTAGTATGTATGTATATATATACATACTCTGCAGCATCCAGTGTAGCGTATACAGTATCTACAGTGCATTCCGTGGTGTACTGTTTCTACTACTTTTCTGGTGGTGTACACAGCATACAAAACAGTGCAGCCGTAATGCAGTTGCTCCTACTTTTCTGGTGGTGTACACAGCAGCACACGATACAGTGCAATGTGGTGTTGCCAAACAAAATATACATCATGTCCGGAAAGGCCACCAAGGAGAGGCAGACGCTCACAGGCCACTAAAAGAGGGCAAGCAGGCTCTGTGTCTACAGTCAACAGTGCTGGTCGCGGACATGGTGCATCCTCTGCAGGTGGACGTGGGACACGCTTGTCCTTTTTTCCTGCTGCTGCCCGTGTTATTGAGCCAGAACATGCAGAAGAGTTGGTGGAGTGGATAACAAAGCCGTCCTCATCCTCTGTCACCCAGGCTCAGAGTAGTTTGCCTTCCAATGCAGCTGCCAAAGTGGCCTAATTCACCGGCTCCTAGTCCACAGTCACTCGTTCCGTAGCCTCACCATCATGCACGGAGGAGTCCCCCGAACTATTTGACCACAGTGTCGGGTACATCCTGATGGAGGATACACAGCGCTTAGAAGGCTCTGATGTTGGTTCCCAGGTTGAGGAAGGGAGTAACGTGAGCCTAGAGAGAGGGGGTGCCCAAGAAGGACTAGAAACTGGCAGTCATGTTCCCCCAGCTGCAGCATACTGCCAAGTTTGCTCCAGTGATGAGGAGGGAGGGGATGATGAGGTCACTGACTCTACTTGGGTGCCTGATAGAAGAGAGGAGGAGGAGGCACAAGTCCAACAAGGCAGGATGTCCTCTAGGGGGCAGCTTAAGGGCAGCCACCATACTGCATCACACCGCAAGGCTCCGCAGGGCGATGCTGGCTTCCCACTGATTTTGAAAAGTTCCTCGGTGTGGGCCTTTTTTGACACGTGTGCAGCAGATCGCACCGTTACTGTTTGCAACCTATGTCTGAAGCAGATAAAGTGTGGCCAGAACAGCAGCCGCTCTGGTACAACATGCTTGACCAGACATATGACGACCTCCCATGCAGTCCGTTGGCAACAGCACTTGAAAGACCCACATCAAAGAAAAAAGCGGACTTCTCCTTGCTCCTCATCTGGGATCTTCAACCCCACTATACCTCCAGTCCAAAAACCTGCACTGAGAGGAATGAAGGTATAGCAATAGGTGTCCCTAGTACTCTCAGTACACCTCCATCTGATTTTAGCAGGCAAATTTCCCTACCCCAGTTGCTAAACCGGAAAAAGAAATTCGGTCCCAGCCATCCTCATGCTCAGCGTCTGAATGCTAGCTTGGCCAAATTGCTAGCACTGCAATTGCTGCCTTTTCAGCTGGTAGACTTTGCCCAATTCCAAGAATTTGTGGAATGTGCTGTACCTCAGTGGCAGGTTCCAAAACGCCATTTCTTTTCAAGGAAGGCCATTCCAGCTCTCTACCGGCATGTGGAAGGCAATCTTTTGGCCTTGTTGGACAGGGCGGTCAGCAGTGAGGTGCATGTTACCTTTCCTTCACAGCGCACTGGGTAACTCTGCTGGCAGCTGGGAAGGATGCAGGACAGGGTTCAGTATTGTTGGAGCTTGATCCGCCACTATGCCTCCAAAATGCTAGTTCCACTCCCTCCTCTTCTTCTTCCTCTATGGCCTCTTCTTCTGATTAATCCTCTGAACCAGCGGTGCTCCGTAAGCGGTCAAAGGCCTACGCAAGCACTCAGGCAAAAAGATGCCATGCAGTGCTTGAGTTGGTCTGCTTAAGGGACAGGGGCCATACTGGGGCAGAGATTCTGTCAGCTCTGCAGGGACAGGTTCAGAGGTGGTTGATGCCATGCCAGCTTCAGCCAGGAATTGTTGTATGCGACAATGGCACCAACCTTCTCTCCGCCCTCCGACAGGGACACTTGACCCATGTCCCATGTTTGGCACACATCCTGAATTTGGTGGTGCAGCAGTTCTTGAGCAGGTACCCATGCTTACAGGATCTCCTGAGGCAGGCCAGAAAATTCTGTGGTCATTTCTGCCGGTCATACAATGCCAGTGCTCGGCTGGCTGACATTCAAAGGGGATGCAACCTGCCCACCAACCGCCTCATTTGTGACATGCCCACTAGGTGGCACTTAACGTTGGCAATGCTGCAGCGGCTGCACTCGCAGCAGAGGGACATCAATGAGTACCTGTGTGAGTATGGCACCAGGACAGGGTCAGGGAAGCTTGACTGTTTTTCGCCACGCCCGTGGCTACTGATCAAGGATGCATGCACTGTCCTGTCACCATTTGAGTAGGCCACGAGGATGGTGAGCAGCAACAATGCATGCATCAGTGATACTGTCCCTCTTGTCTTCCTGTTGGAGCACACGCTTCGTGGAATAATGGACAGGGCACTTGAGGCAGAACAGCGGGAGGAAGAGGAGGACTCCCTTACCTCTCAAGGCCCCTTTTATCCAGATAGCATTCCTGTGGGCCGCCAAACACACAGGAAGAAGAGGAGGAGGATTGTGTCAACATGGATGTAGAGAATAACACTCAGCAGCAGTCTTCAAGGGATGGTTTTCAGTCCCCAGAAACCCAAGGAGTTGTACGTCATTGGGAGGAGGTAGTTTCTGACAACGTCATCCTCAGTGACCCAGAGGACTCACAATCGAATGTGTCTGCAAACTTACGCTGCATTGCCTCCCTGGTTCTGCAAAGCCTGCGAAAGGACCCTATGATTCGTGGTATCAAGGAGAGGGATCATTACTGGCTGACAACCCTTCTTGATCCACGTTACAAGGGTAAGGTTGCAGAATTCATCCTGCCTTTGCAGAGGGAGATGAGGATGAAACATCTTCAGGAGGCCACGAAGAAAGGTTTGTGCAATGTGTTTCCAGACCCTGGGAGGTTACAATTTCCTGGTGCTGGACAATGTGTGCAGAGTGAGGTAATTCAGCAGTCAGAGGCTGTGCCCTTCTCCAAGATGGCGCCGGGATGCTCGGGACGCTATTGCGCATGCGTGGAAGCATCATTTGCTGCGACGGTGGCGGCAGATTTAAAAAACCCAGTTTCTCCTGTGTATGATACTGTAGCTGTACAGGAGACTAGGATTCGCTCCTGCCTTGCCAGATAAATTAAGCAATTCAGGTAAGATACACCAGCTATCCCAGGGCCTTCTCTAGCCCTTCTTTTCTATAAAAAAAAAATACTTTTATTTCTCTTTTATTTTATTTCCTTTCAGGCTGCCTATCTCTGCTTTACCCATGGAGTCAACTGCCCATGCAGACCACCACCAACAGACTAGGTAAGAGGGGAGAAAAAGAGAGCCGGACCACTAACGCTGCGTTTCTGGCAGCCCTACTAGGTCAAGAGCCGCAAGTTCCAGGCATGGAAGAAGATCAAGTCATGCTTCAAGCAGGAGGTCCCGCAGAAGCCGTTCAAGATCTTCCTCCCGCTACCGCCAATCAAGGCATAGCCGCTCATGCCACAGCCACTCCCATCATAGCCGGTCACACTGCAAACGGTCACCTTCATCACACCGCCAGAGCTGCCACACCCGTCCTGCAGCAAACGCTTGCTGGGTATGCGGCGCGCCTGCCTTGCCATATAAATTAGCCTGCCACTCATGCTTCAATGAGGCAACAAAAGAGAAGGAATCAGACGCAAGAATGGCTACTGAGCTCATAAGGGAGTCGGTGCGGGAATCCATACTGGAGACAACGGCATCGCTAATGGACAGGCCTGCTCCCAGCACGTCATCGGCATATTTTCATCGCAACCAAGTGTCAGAAACCTCCTCCGGAGATGAAGATCAGGAGATGTCTGCAGGGTTCGATTTCTCCCTGGGTGGCCGATACCGCATTCAAAACAAATTGGTGCAGAATCCCATACGATGGCTCAAACCTGTTCAGGTCTAAATTTGACTCTGCCATCTCCAAAGTAATGGGAGGGAAGTCAGGGTTGATCCCCTCCGACAGGAGACCCAAGGCCCAAAAGGGTCCCTCCTACAGACGCAACCTCCCCGATAAATACAGGGAAGCTAAATCTTACCGTCCCAGCAGAGAATTTAAAAGAGACTGGAGAAATGCACGACCTTCCTTTCTGACGGTGCAGAAGTTCAAGACTACCCCGGCGGGGAGCAGCAAAAGCCCCTTTGAGGGTTCGCCCACCCGGCACAGGTGGGCACCAGGTTAAAAAAGTTTTTACAGATTTGGCCAAGTCATATCAAAGATCTATGGACACAATCAGATTCGGTCACAAATGGAAGTTCATGGGCAGACTCCCAGGAAATCACTTCCAACCAACCAGATTGCCATCCTCTCTAGACAAAAAGAAGTTGCTAATAAAATATGTAACAGGATTCAAGCAAAAGGGAGCAATTCTACTCCCCCTTATTTTTGGTAAAAAAGAAGACAGGAGACTTACGGCCTGTATTGGATTTAAAAAACCTCAACAAGAAGATCAAAGATGGAGAGCCTCTAGTCCATACTTCTGGCAGTGAACCTGGGTGACTGGATGCTATCAGTAGATTTGTCAGACGCTTATCTACATATCCCGATTCATCCTGCCTTCCCCCCTTTCAGAAGTTTCTCCGATTCGCTGTCAACCAGTATCACTTCCAATTCCAGTGCCTCCCATTCAGCATCTCTTCGGCTCCCAGGATGTTTACCAAGGTCCTGCTACCCTTGGTTGCGTTCTTCAGAGAAAAGGGACTGTGAATACACCATTATTTGGACGATATGCTACTTTTAGCAGAAAGTCTGCTCTGTCATCGGAGAATTTTACTCACGACTCTCCAGAACTTTGGTTGGCTGGACAACTGGAAGAAGAGCAGTTTTCAACCCACACAAAATATGGTATTTCTGGGAGCAGAACTAGATACCAAATTGAACAGGGTACAACTTCCTCAAGCGAAAGTACAGCCTCCAATACAGAAGATGCGGAAATTATTGTCAGCAAGGCATCTACCAGCCAGAGCCTGCTTGAGTGTGCTAGGGTCCATGTCTGCGACTCTACCCGTGGTGCAGTGGTCACAATGGCACATAAGAGTTCTGAAAAACTCCTTTCTAAAGCAGTGGGATGGAGTATCAATGCATCAGACCATTCTCATTTCCAGATCGGTGAAACAGTCGGTATGGTGGTGGATACACTTGATCAACCTCAGAAGATACAGACTGATAGTTCCACCAGGCCCAGAAGTAGTCACATCAGATGCCAGTCAGAGCGGTTCGGGAGCCCACTATCGAGATCAAGCAGCTCAGGGCCGATGGCAGTTCCAGGCCCAGGGTGTAGTATCAAATATACTAGCGCTCAGGGCAGCCTTCCAGGCTCTCATGGCATTTGCACCATTCCTGAGGGGGAAGAATGTGCTTATCCGGATGGACAACAGAGTTGTAGTGTCCCATATCCAGAAGCAAGGGGGGTACCAAGAGTCACATGCTGATGGAGGAAGTCCGTCCCATCTTAGAATGGGCACAGGCACACCTGACAGACCTGAGGGCAGTATATGTCCCGGCGGCACAGAATACAATATGTTAGCCAAATATCTGAGTCCAGAGACACTCTCGAACAACAAATTATCCTTGAGCTTCCAGGCCTTTTCTCTTCTTACGAAGACTTAGGGAATGCCAGAAGTCGACTTAGCAGCCACACCTGCAAATGCCAAGTGTCGGAGGTTCCTGTCAAGAGCGTCATTCCCATCAGCCGAGGGAATAGATTGCCTAATTCCCCCATGGAACTTCAAGTTGAGATACATATTCAACTCCAACCACGCTAATTGCAAGGTTCCTGTCCAGGCTCCGGAGATCTTCAACTACAGTAATCGCAGTAATCCTATTCTGGCCGAGGAGACCGTGGTTCATGACCCTGTTGCAATTCTTACACCCAGCTCCGGAGAGGTTACATCTGACGGCCTGGAAGTTGAAAGGGTTAGACTGAGGGAACAAGGTTGTTCTCAGAAAGTAATATCGACTCTGATGCAAGCCAGAAAAACTACCACCAACACCACCTACACAAGAATTTGGGGGAAGTTCTTTTCCATGGCACAGCAGAGGGGATGGAATCTCGTTTCACCAGAGCCTCCTCAAATTTTAGAGTTCCTCCAGTCAGGAGTTGACAAGGGCTTAAGCTCAAGTACCCTAAAGGTTCAAGTATCCGCTTTGTCTGCCAAAAGAGGCACTAGATGGGCATTACACCCTCTGGTAATCTAATTCCTTAGAGTCTGTCTGAAGATCAGACCTCCCAAGAAACCAGTTTTCTAATCATGGGACCTCTCAGTAGTTCTCGATGCCTTTTCCAATCCTCCTTTTACTCCATCTGAATCAATCTCACTGTGGGATTTAACTCTGAAACTATCTTTCCTCATCGCAATTACAGCAGCAAAGAGAGTATCTGAGATCCAAGCACTAATGGCAACAGAACCTTACTTAGTGTTTTTCCCTGATAGAGTGGTACTGAGACCTTTGGACCGCTTCATCCCAAATGTAGCGACTGCCTTCCATTATAACCAAGACAAATCGTCCTCCCATCCTTCACTAATGAACAAGGCGAACCCCGAGCGCTGGATGTTAAAACAACCATCATTAGTTACCTTGTGGCTACAACTCCTATTAGAAAGATGCATTCCCTCATGGTTATGCCTTATGGAAACAGACGAGGTCAAGTGGCTACTTCGTGTACTATCACCACCTGAAGACATCAGGGCTCACTCGACCAGGGCAGTGGCTACCTCTTGGGCAGCATATTGCAGGGTCTCACCGGAGACGATATGCAGGGCAGCGATTAGGTCCTCCATACACACTTTAATTTCTTAATATACAGTAGACTCTGCTCACTTAGCTATGGTGGACTTTGGTAGATCCATTGTTAGAGCCAATTCTTCAGCATTATAAGGAATAAATATTATTTTCTTGCACCCACTCGACTGGCGGGTTATTTCCCAGTGTGTGCTGTCATGAAGACGTCAGGAAAACGGAAAATTGTATACTCAGTTTTCCGTAATTTTCCTTTCCTGACGCATCTTCATGGAAGCACACAGAATCCCACCCCATTTTTATGGTGATATATACAGAGAATGCAGCGGGGTGTCTCCCCTTCAAATTTATAGTTAATCAATCCTGTCAGGTTGTGGGAGCAGAGTCACAACCCAGTGTGTGCTGTCATGAAGATGCGTCAGAAAAGGAAAATTACGGAAAGGTGATTATACAATTTTCAGTTTTTTGTATCGCCATGATTTATGGTGACAACTGTTCATCTCAATAAAACTGTTACGGTCGGTATCTTTAAAAAATGTGGAAGTGACTATCTCTAGAATCTAGAATCTTAATCCTCAAATCAAGGAAATGTATTTCCACACTGCTGGCCTCATGCTGGAGGATAATTTCTCTGTCATTATCATTAAGCTGGCCAATGAAACATCATCTATGTACCTCTTCCACAGCACCAACTCTAGCCTGCGCCAAAGAGATTACCGCTCTAGGTGATAACCCCGTATTCACACCATCCTTGTGCTTAGGAGTTGAAGGGTGCTGGCTCAGCAAAGACAATTAGCAGAAGAAATAAAATTGGACGGCCGCACTCCAATATAATACCTTTATTGATATATCCTGATCCATACAACTAGAAGTGACGTCAGTGCGGGTGAGCGCACAGCCTTAATGCATTTTGTGTTTCCATGTCAGGAAGCTTCCTGATGGTGTGGAAACCAAAATGCATTGAGGCTGCACACTCGCCCGCACTGACATCACTTCTGGTTCCAAGTTCTGGTGTGTTGGAATGCACGCAGAGAACTCCAGGAATGACGTTTGCCTCTGCTGTTTGGTTGTACTTGTTAGTGCTAGCTTATTAGCACCCACGAATGTAAGTGCACAATTTAGCAATTTAATTTCCAGTGTGTCCAGGCATGTGATGAATCTTGTTTTTCTGAGTTTCTGCCTTTACATGAGTCTAAGGATATATCAGCTGATGAGAGTAAGCTAAAGGAATATCCTTGGAGCACAGATAACCACTAACCACATATTTCACTTTTGAATTAGCGCCAACCTTTATACTTTTTGTTAATATGTTGGTCTTATATCTTTCACTTGGTTGTTATAATTTGCACAAGTAAATACAGCTGGATAAAACAAAAACTGTGTCTGACGTAATTTCAGGCTGCAAAGCAACAAAATATGATAATGTGATTATTTTAAAGGGGGTGATTCTTTTCTGTACCTGCTGTATGTATGTATGTATAAATATATATAGTATCTCACGAAAGTAAGTATACCCCTCACATTTTTGTAAATATTTATTACATATTTTCATGTGACACCACTGAAGAAATTACTTTTCTACAATGTAAAGTAGTGAGTGTACAGCTTGTATAACAGTGCAAATGTGCTGTCCCCTCAAAATAACTCAACACCTCTAGCCATTATTGTCTAAACCGCTGGAAACAAAAGTGAGTACACCTCTAAATTAGCCATTTTCCCTCCACGGTGTCATGTGACTTGTTAGTGTTACAAGGTCTCAGGTGTGAATGGGGAACAATTGGGTTAAATTTGGTGTTATTGCTCTCACTCGTACCGGTCACTGGAAGTACAACATGGCACCTTATGGCAAAGAACTCTCTGAGGATCAGAAAAAAAAGAATTGTTCTACATAAAGATGGCCCAGGCTATAAGAAGATTGCCAAGACCCTGAAACTGAGCTGCAGCATGTGGCCAAGACCATACAGCGGTTTAACAGGACAGGTTTCACTCAGAACAGGCTTTGCCATGGTCGACCAAAGGAGTTGCATGCACATGCTTAGCATCATATTCAGAGGATGTCTTTGGGAAATAGACATATGAATGCTTCCAGCATTGCTGCAGAGGTTGAAGGGGTGGGGGGTCAGCCTGTCTGTGCTCAGACCATACGCCACACACTGCATAAAATTGGTCTGCAGAGCTGTCATCCCAGAAGGAGCCTCGTCTAAAGATAATGCACAAGAAAGCCTGCAAACAGTTTGAAGACAAGCAGCCTAAGGACATGGATTACTGGAACCATGTCCTGGGGTCTGATGAAACCAAATAAACGTATTTGGTTCAGGTGGTGTCAAGAGTGTGTGGTGGCAACCAGGTGAGGAGTAGAAAGACAGAAAGCTTGGTGGTGGGAGTGTCATGGTCTGGAGCTACATGAGTGTTGCCAGCACTGGGGAGATACAGTTCATTGAGGGAACCATAAATGCCAACATGTACTGTGACATACTGAAGCAGAGCATGGTCCCCTCCCTTCGGAGACTGGGGCACAGGGCAGTATTCCAACATGATAACAACCCCAAACACACCTCCAAGATGACCACTGCTTTGCTAAAGAAGCTGAGGATATATGTGATGTACTGGCCAAGCATGTCTCCAGACCTAAACCCTATTGAGCATCTGTGGGGCATCCTAAAATGGAAGGAGCGCACGGTCTCTAACTTCCACCAGCTCTGTGATGTTGTCATGGAGGAGTGGAAGAGGACTCCAGTGGCAACCTGTGAAGATCCGGTGAACTCCATGCCCAAGAGGATTAAGGCAGTGCTGGAAAATAATGGTGGCCACACAAAATATTGACTTTTTGGGCAAAATTTGGACATTTTTACTTGTGTACTCACTTTTGTTGCCAGCAGTTTAGACATTAATGGGCGTGTGTTATTATTATTATTTTGTTATTTTGAGGGGACAGCAAATTTACACTGTTATACAAGCTATACACTCACTACTTTACATTGCAGCAAAGTGTAATTTCTTCAGTGTTGTCACATGAAAAGATATAATAATTTTTTTACAAAAATGTGAGGGATGTACTTACTGTTGTGAGATACTGTATATATACACACACACTGTGTCCTGTAGCTCCAAAGTATAATGTAAAGAAGAAAACTGACCACATTGGGATGAATGTGATTCCATGCTTAGTATGATCAGTTTAAAAGTGGGGGGGGGGGGGGGGCTGACAAGATCACCAGGTATTTCACACAAAGGAAGCAATGCAAAGAGAACAGGCTTTTTCACACAAGTACATGACAACACAGACACATATCAGTAATATAAAATGTTGTGGTAAATACACTTTAGGATTTCACTGCCTGTGGGGCATTAAACATTTCGAAAGGTGCCTTTAAAACAGGGGTCTCAAACTGGCGGCCCTCCAGCTGTTGCAAAACTACAAGTCCCATGAGATTGAGCAATGTTAATAATGTCCAAGTTTCCAGACATAATATTCTGGGAGACCTGTCTGAAGCTTGGTGACCCCACAATCCTTGCTTCCAACCACAATGGAATGCCTCATATCATCCTTCTCTGACAAGATCATAGTATTTGAGATTTATATTGTTCGAAGATTGAGGAAGTTATGATTAATAACCTGTATAAACACTGACAAATTTCAAAAATAAACCTTTGAGATGCAAAATGAACAAAGCATATCCTCATATAGTGTGTGCCAGTCTCAATCCATAGCGCTTAGTGTGGATCCTGGCCACTCTTTCTGCAACCTGCATGGGCCATTTCTGACAGTATTTTTGATTCAAGACATTTCCTGGTGACGCCCTCTTCCTCCAGCACAGAGAAGGTGATTGACAGTTTTAGAGGTGCATGCTTCCCAGTAAGGCTGTGTAAGATGGGGGGCTGTCCATTCACTTGTGCTGTGGCATGTGCGATATTAGATCCCCATCCCCTGCATCCTGAGACATTTGATCTGCTCTGTGTACTTTGAAGGGCTCTGAAGGAGAGACGACTGTAGATACAGTTTATACATTTGTCATTGTTAAAGTATTTTTTAACCTGTTAAGCACAGATCTGCCTAGAGCTAAATGCACATATTATGGCACATGCAAAGAAACAGCAGTGATAATTATGTTTATGTCCATCAAAAATTTTCAGTTCCAGACATAGCTGCAGTGCCGATCCTGACCTCCCTGGGGCCCTAAGCAAAATTCTGCTGAGCGGCCCTCTACCTGACCCGTGATGCCGTGAGCTATGTAAACCATTTGCCATTGCCACACAGTCACACCTGACACTTCAGCGCTCCCAATACAATCCTCCCTCCTTTAAACAAAACAGTCAAAGAATAAGTACAATAATATAGAACAGACATTATATATTTATCTTTACATATCTGAGTGTGGATCCCCCCCTTACACCAGGGTCCCCAGAGAGCCCCCCCCCCTTACACCAGGGTCCCCCCCCTTACACCAGGGTCCCCAGAGAGCCTCCACTTACACCAGCGTCCCCAGAGAGCCTCCCCTTACACCAGCGTCCCCAGAGAGCCTCCCCTTACACCAGGGTCCCCAGAGAGCCTCCCCTTACACCAGGGTCCCCAGAGAGCCTCCCCTTACACCAGGGTCCCCAGAGAGCCCCCCCCCCTTACACCAGGGTCCCCAGAGAGCCCCCCCTTACACCAGGGTCCCCAGAGAGCCCCCCCTTACACCAGGGTCCCCAGAGAGCCCCCCCCCTTACACCAGCGTCCCCAGAGAGCCCCCCCCCTTACACCAGGGTCCCCAGAGAGCCTCCCCTTACACCAGGGTCCCCAGAGAGCCTCCCCTTACACCAGGGTCCCCAGAGAGCCTCCCCTTACACCAGGGTCCCCAGAGAGCCTCCCCTTACACCAGGGTCCCCAGAGAGCCTCCCCTTACATCAGGGTCCCCAGAGAGCACCCCCCTTACATCAGGGTCCCCAGAGAGCAGAATGTGGTGAGGACTCTGGTGACCAGAGAAAGAAAACACTAAGATAAGGGAGTTTACTGATAAGGGGGAAACCTTTATATCAGTGCCCCCTTACAATATTGTATTGACCCCCCCCTAGACTGGCCTGGCGGTGCTGTCACTGACCTCCTCTCAGGTGCATCATGCAGGGCTCAGTCAGTCGGCTCCAGCTTGGTGGCTCTGGTTTTATCCCATAGTTTCCTCTCCACAGTCCATACATGTCTGACTTCTCCCATGACCCCCATCCTGGCTGCGCTCCCTCTCTTGACTCAGGGGAGGTCAGAGGCTGCGGATGGGACAGGGGAGGAAAGAGGCTGCGGATGGGACAGGGGAGGTCAGAGGCTGCGGATGGGACAACAGGAGAGGTCAGAGGCTGCGGATGGGACAGGGGAGGTCAGAGGCTGCGGATGGGACAGGGGAGGTCAGAGGCTGCGGATGGGACAGGGGAGGTCAGAGGCTGCGGATGGGACAACAGGAGAGGTCAGAGGCTGTGGGGGAGGGCAACAGGAGAGGTCAGAGGCTGCGAAGGGGGGGGCAGGAGGTCAGAGGCTGTGAGGGGGGGCAGGAGGTCCGAGGCTGCAAAGGGGGGGGCAGGAGGTCCGAGGCTGCGAAGGGGGGGGGCAGGAGGTCAGAGGCTGCGAAGGGGGGGGACAGGAGGTCAGAGGCTGCGAAGGGGGGGACAGGAGGTCAGAGGCTGCGAAGGGGGGGACAGGAGGTAAGAGGCTGCGAAGGGGGGGGACAGGAGGTCAGAGGCTGCGAAGGGGGGGACAGGAGGTCTGAGGCTGCGAGGGGGGGACAGGAGGTCTGAGGCTGCGAGGGGGGGACAGGAGGTCTGAGGCTGCGAGGGGGGGACAGGAGGTCTGAGGCTGCAAGGGGGGGAAAGGAGGTCCGAGGCTGCGAAGGGGGTGGGAAAGGAGGTCCGAGGCTGCGAGGGGGGGGCAGGAGGTCCGAGGCTGCGAAGGGGGGGGGACAGGAGGTCAGAGGCTGCAGGGGGGGGGGGGGGGTCAGACAGGGGGGGGGGGGACAGGTCAGAGGCTGCAGGGGGGGGACAGGAGGTCCGAGGCTGCGAGGGGGGGGGGGACAGGAGGTCTGAGGCTGCGAGGGGGGGGGGGGACAGGAGGTCTGAGGCTGCGAGGGGGGGGACAGGAGGTCTGAGGCTGCAGGGGGGGGACAGGAGGTCTGAGGCTGCGAGGGGGGGAAAGGAGGTCCGAGCCTGCGAGGGGGGGGCAGGAGGTCCGAGGCTGCAAAGGGGGTGGGAAAGGAGGTCCGAGGCTGCGAGGGGGGGCAGGAGGTCCGAGGCTGCGAAGGGGGGGGGGACAGGAGGTCAAAGGCTGCAGGGGGGGCAGGAGGTCAGAGGCTGCAGGGGGGGGACAGGAGGTCAGAGGCTGCGAGGGGGGGCAGGAGGTCAGAGGCTGCGAAGGGGGGGGCAGGAGGTCAGAGGCTTTGAGGGGGGAGGGGGGACAGGAGGTCAGAGGCTGCGAGGGGGAGGGGGCCCAGGAGGTAAGAGGCTGCGGAGGGGACGTTTTAGTCTTTAAAAATGGCGCCACTTGGCGCCATCGTGTCACTGGTGGCGCTGCCGCTGTGAGGGCAGCGGCGCCTGAAAAAAAGATGGCCGCGGGGCCGACATGCAACTGCGCATGCGCCCGCCTTTCCGAAAATTGCCGCGCAGCGGCAACAGCGCTGGCGCATGCGCAGTTGCATGTCGGGCAACTGCGCATGCGCCAGCGCTGTTGCCGCTGCTCGGCAATTTTCGGAAAGGCGGGCGCATGCGCAGTTGCATGTCGGCCCCGCGGCCATCTTTTTTCAGGCGCCGCTGCACTCAGTGGCGGCAGCGGCCCCAGGGGCCCCCGAGCAGAGCCGATCCGCCGCGGGGCCCTACGCAGCTTGCGTAGTCCGCGTATAGGGCGGATCGGCTCTGCATAGCTGCTAATACATAGAAAGCCAATTTCTACTACTAGTTACAGTATCATATAAAAATGAGTTCTTATGACAAATGGCTTCAAATTGTGTCCAAAAATCTTTTTTTTAATGGATCATAAGGTGCCTGTGGAGTTCAGAAGATAGTTGATTGTACAGTCTCCCTTTTGTGTAAGATTTTATTAGAGGAGATCTGCAAAGCTTTACAAGAAAAGTCCAAAGGGGAAGAAAGTTGAGTGGGGAGCAGAAAGGTTACACCAGGGCTTGACAAATTTGCTTGGAATCTAGGAGCCAGCTAAAAAAGTTAGGAGCCAGGTTTTTTTTTTTTTTAACGACATGGAGACGAGTGAGGGGAAGATGGCCCCCACCCGTCTCCAAGTCATTGCAGGGCAGAAGCGACTTCAAATCGTCACTTCTGCCCATAGCTCTTAAAAAGGGACATTTTATAATTTTTGTCAAATGACAATTTTTTATTTTTTTTAATTGCATTTTAGTGTAAATATGAGAGGTGAGGTCTTTTTGACCCCCCCAGATCTCATATTTAAGAGGTCCTGTCATGCTTTTTTCTATTACAAGGGATGTTTACATTCCTTGTAATAGGAATAAAAGTGACACATTTTTTTTTTTTTCAAAAGAACAGTGAAAAAATTAAAAATAAAAGTTAAAATAAATAAGAAAAAAAATAATTTTAAACGCGCCCCGTCCCGCCGAGCTTGTTTGCAGAAGCAAACGCACACGTGAGTAGCGCCTGCATGTGAAAGCGGTGTTCAAACCACACATGTGAGGTATCGCCGTGATCGGTAGAGCGAGAGCAATAATTCTAGCCCTAGACCTCCTCTGTAACTCAAAACATGCAACCTGTAGAATTTTTTAAACATCATCTATGGAGATTTTAAAGGGTAAAAGTTTGTCGCCATTCCACGAGCTGGCCCCATTTTTGAAGCGCGACATGTTTGGTATCAATTTACTCGCCGTAACATTATCTTTTTACAATATAAAAAAAAATTGGGCAAACTTTACTGTTGTGTTATTTTTTAATTAAAAAAAGTATTTTTTCCCAAAAAAGTGGGCTTGTAAGTCCACTGCACAAATACTGTGTGACAGAAAGTATTGCAACGACCGCCATTTTATTCTCTAGGGTGTTAGAAAAAAATATATATATAATGTTTGGGGGTTCTAAGTAAAGTGAAGGAGATGGGCAGGCAGTGAAAACAAACAGCTCCATTAGCATTGCTGCGTGTCATACCAACGGCCACCATAAGAGGGCGCCAGATTCTAGAAGGTACCATAGGACTGCACAAGGCCGCAAAGCCGGGGGCCTCAATTACCGTCCGGTGCGGCCCATCGCGCGCGGGGGGGTGCACTATGGAGACAGGATATCCCCAGCTGTGCTGCCCCAGGCGCCAGGTCACTAATTCTAGTCGCAAATGCGACCTGGCGACCGGGATTTGTCGAGCACTGGCTTACACAAATATATGGAAGGATACATTGGCAATCGGAAAATGATTTTCCAATGGCAAACCTCATCCCCTCACCCCAGACCTGGCCCATCTAATGAGAAATATGGCCGAAAATTTCTTTGGCCATACTTCTCCTATGTATCACAGGATTGCAGTTCGTTCTGCAATTCTGTGATCTGTTTTTATCTCACAGTCGGTCCAGGCTCTAAAAACATCCTAACCATATGGTCGGTATCCGCCCAGAAGCCAGGATGGGCACCTGGCTCAGCCTCTCAGCGAGCCGCTGAGCTGGCCCTCTCCACAGCCCTCCACTGCTTTGTAGAGAGCAGAGAACCAGTGATTGGCAGTCACGGCTCTCTGCTCAGAGCAGAGGGGGAGAACTTGAGTGTTCAGCGACGTTTGCTCAATTCTCACAATTGGCCAATGTTGTCTCATGTCTGTGGGTACCCTTTCTATTTAAAGACAAACATTATTTTACATAATGTTCAAAATGAAAGTGAAGCCCCTCAAAAAACATAAAAAGCTTAAAACATAAATAATGCAATTAAGTCCAAATATTGATATTCCATATATGATGTCCAATGTAGTGAACAAATATCAATTAATAACACCTGTGTTAATGTAGCAATTCTTCATAAAAGTGGACCCCTTGATAACGTCCCATTGAACGAAACGCGTCGGAGCCGAGATTTTGGTGCTGACGTTATGCCGCTGTTCGATTTTGGGTAGACAGATGTGAGTTCTTTTATTCACTGTCCTTTATCTGCTGTATGCATTTTAACAATAAATAATACACTATTGAAACTGTCTATCTGGCTCTTGGTGAGCTTCATTCACCTGCAGTTGGAGGCTTTTAAAAGGAGAGGTCCTTGAAGTCCCTATGCTGTTATGCTACCATGTTGCTTTGGGCTTTTTTGCTGCTGTGATAACAGCTACTCGCTTTGGTGAGTTTGAAATTTACTTAGCGGTGAGAGATCACTGAAGCACTATGAAAAATTTCTACATCAACACTGGTGTTATTGATTGATATGTGTTCACTACACTTGACATCACATGGGAATTTCAATATTTGGACTTATTTATGTTTTTTGCTTTTTATGTTTTTGGAGGCGATTCACTATCATTTTGTAAATTTTCACTGAAGCACAATTATACTGCTTTCTGGTGTAAGCAGCTTTACTAGAAACTATTTTACACAGCGCGGATATTACTTTTTGGATATTATTTTGCATACTATAAGATGTTTGTGACTGTCCCTGAAAATTTTCATGAGATGAGTCATGGCTGTTCATTTATGGGGCCTGTCAGAATTAAGAAAGAAAAGCTGCCATTGCTGACTTATCTTTGAAGGTGAATGTTGTTGGGTTGTCATCATTATCCTTCACTCACACATGCTTGTTCTGTGTCATTGACTCACTAAGTAGTGAATCAGTGATAAGCATGACAGCCCAGGAACTTGAATGTCAAAAGCAGGTCGGGAAAGGCAGCTCCCGCTCTTACTATGTCTTGGCAGGTTCCTTTTAAATCTTACAATCAAAAATGTTCAACGGCAATGCTTAAATCTATTGCTTTGGTGTAGAAAATTGCCTGCTGCACAACCAGCATACCACTGGTTAATGCACAATATCCAGACAGATTATTTTCAGATTAGGCTATCAGTGGAACATTTTATTGCTTTCCCTTTTAAGTTCTTTCATTATTCTTACTTTGGAGGTATTGCACATGGCCTCAGGTTAAATAAACAGCTTCAGGCTGTGCTGATTTTCACACTGTGATGAAAGATTAAAATTCTTGTATGCGTTCAAGCTGTTCTAAGCCGTCCAACGTGTTAAAAGCAAAGCATCAGGCAACTTGTGTTCCTCAATCTTCCATCCTCTGTAAAACATTTACATTGCTGCCAGCTGATTCCACGTCCGGCCAACCTTTCAAGTCATTTCACTCGATTATCCCTAGCGTAAGGCAGAGTGGAGAAAAGGCTTGGCATTTTTACATATTGATACAAGAAATTTTTCTTTGCTGAGCCAGGGATCAATTAGCATCCTATTTATGTGAAGAAAATATCAATTTATTATTCCTTTTTCATTTCATTTTTAAAGTAACTTTAAAGGAGAACTCCAGCTAAAAACATATTTTATCGTTTTTAATAAAGGCTTTTTATGCGGTCTGTGTCCTTATTAATGATATCTACTCTCTCTGTTTGTCTTTTTGGGCATTGCAAAGTGAAGGGAAATGCAAAATGGTTTGAGTTTATACAAAACAGGAGCAGGAAGGAACTTTCCAAGTAGGGGCACTTGTTTTGTGGACAGATTAAAAAGGTGGGATGTCCTCTCAATTTGAGAGATTACCACGTATTTCCTGTTGTGCCTTGTGTCATGAAGTACAGCCAAATCTGATGGTGCTACAGAGAGCAGTATTATCCTAAAAGAGATACTAACCCTATCACATTCCAGTCACATCTAGAAAAAAAGTTTTAGCTGGAGTTAAACTTTACCTTTTGAAGAGGAATTTGCCGAACTGTACATTCGAGTTTTGCTTTCTGTCTAAAAAGGTATGGAAGATGTTTTTTAATTTTGAGTTATTTTTTCCCCCCAAACATGGGGTTTAATTGATTATTACTGATATTGCCTGCTAAAGTAAATCTGTCACCTGTTAAAGTAAATCTGTAGTCCATTGCTCACCTCAGTGGTAATTTCCCTTTCTGATGGGCCCCCCAAGCCATCCAGTACTTGGGGACTAGTATCCCTTCCAATCTTCAGCATATTTGCAACTTACAATTGCCAACCTTTATTGGCTACCCTCTCTGCAGATTTTGGGAAATGGAAATCCCTGGCAGTCTCTTGGTTTGGCAGATGTAATGTCTTAAAAATGAACGTCATGCCACGTCTCCTATACCTTCTGCAAGCTTTGCCGATCAAACTGGAGGTGTTGGACTCCCTGACCCTGCCTTATACTGTACGGCCGTACATATGGCCAGAACGGTCGATTGATGTAGACACGCCTCTCACACACTTTCGGTGTCTTTGGATCAGGAATCAGTGGCTGCCTCCCTAGTCGACCTTCCATGGACAAGAGTCCAACACTCTCGAGTGGCGCCTCCCCACTTCTTGATTGAATCCACCTTTATAGAACTCTCTAGATATTACAAACTGGCAGCGACTTCCAGCTTCTCCTCACTACTGACTCTTATCATCGGTCACCCAGACTTCATTCCAGGTCTGACTGATCGAGCCTTTCAATCGGACATGTTTTGAACCTAGTCAAAGCTTCATCCTAACTTGGTCCGTCTGGATGGGTCCGTCTGTCAGAACTGTTTGGTTCTTTTAACTCTTCGACTCTGGGCCAATGGAAACTGTTGCAACTAACCTACTTCTTCCAATCCATTCCCCATCATTCCAGGTTTCAAATACAACCTACCTCATTTGAAGACATTTGTTTGGGAGAGGGGCCAATTCGGAAATCTCTCTCCTTTTCTTACTTGCAGTCACATCTCAGCATGACCCACCATATTTTCTCAAATGGGAAAGAGACCTAAACTCCACATTTTTGGAAGATCAAAAGGACCGAATATTATTTTTTTCTCACAACTCCCTTTGTAGTAAATATCAGGAGACCTCTTACAAAATTTGAGTGCACTGGTACCGGACCCCTTCTGGGTTAGCGGCCCTTTTCCCTGGACACAGCCCAATATGTTGGTGATGTGGCATCCAGACTGGCACTGTATCTCACATTTTCTGGGACTGTCCAAAGATTCGCTCCTTTTGGCAACAGGTATTACAATTCATGCACAAACTCACAGACCATTCTCTTTTTCGACAACCCTGCTGCAGTGCATCTTAATTTGACACATATGTCGAGTAAGAGATACCGTAAATCCTTACTGAAGCATCTCCTGAATTCTGCTATGGCATGTTTTCCCAGTATGTGAAAACAACAAGCCCAACCCCTTATATCACAAAGTTTTGCCAGGGTGAATGATACTCAGCAGATGGAACCTCACTGCGGTCCTTAGGGACAAGACGGAGGAACACAATATGCGCTGACTTTTTTCGTTTTTTGGGACATGTTTCATAAAAAAAAAGGAAAATGCCTTTCGGTATTCACCGACCATATGGTACGACATTTTTTCGAGCTAAGCAGTGTACCCCCTTTTTGAAGAGGGTCATTGCTTGCCTTTTCATTACAAATGATGCGTGCCTGTAGGTGATCTGATCCTCTCAGTGTGTTCCCACAAATATTTTTCTACACATGGTTATGTTTTTGCGTAAAGTTGAATATAACCCTGAGTTGTTAGGCATGATTTATCATCAAATTGACATAGGGCAGGGGTAGGCAATGAGAGACGGAAATCTACTTGAACAACACTAATGAAGTCAAAGATCACTGCCTTCCCCCCACCCAAAAAAAAGACAGTAAGCCCGACCTTTTTTTTTGAGTGCGTTATGCAGAGAATGCAGGGTTCATCAGTGCATTACGCTCAGAATGCAGTGATCATGAGTGTATTGTGCTCAGAATGCAGGGTTAAGGAGTGTATTACGCTCAGAATGCAGGGTTAAGGAGTAAAATTTGCTCAGAAAGCAAGATTTTGGAGTGTGTTGCACTCAGAATGCAGGGTTAAGGAGTGTGTTGCTCTCAGAATGCAGGGTTAAGGAGTGTGTTGCGCTCAGAATGTAGGGTTAAGGAGTGCTTTGCGCTCAGAATGCAGGGATCAGGAGTGCATTTTAGGCTCAGAATGCAGGGTTCAGGAGTGCATTCTACGCTCAGAATGCATGGATCAGGAGTACGTTCTTACGCTCAGAATGCAGGGTTCAGGAGTGCGTTTTACGCTCAGAATGCAGAAATTAGGAGTGTGTTTTACACTCAGAATGCAGGGTTCAGGAGTGTGTTTTATGCTCAGAAGGCAGGGATCAGGAGTGTATTTTACGCTCAGAATAAAGGCTTCAGGAGTGCATTTTACACTCAGAATACAGGGACCAGGAGTGTGTTGCGCTCAGAATGCAGGGATCAGGAGTGTGTTGCGCTCAGAATTCAGGGTTAAGGAGTGTATTAGGTTCAGAATGCAGAGTTTGGGGGGGGGGGTGGAGGGTGATGTGAAAGGTGGTAGAGGACACTGCTATGGGGGTGACCCTGCCCATAACAGTGTCCTCTGCCCCTTCACATCACCCCCCCCCCCACACACACACACAGTGGTGTCCTCTGCCCCCCTATAGCAGTAACATCTGGCCCCTCTTCCCTCCCATAGCAGTGTTTTACCTTTTTTCACAGTGGTGACCAGGAAGCAGAACAATGCTGGAGCTGGCAGAGTCAATTTTCCTATTAGCAAGCTGGTGATTGGTTGCTTAGGACCACCCTGTGTCCTAGCAACCAATCACCAGCGGTTTAACTTAAAAAGTTCAGTCCTGAGCTGTGCTTCCTCCCGGTCTCCGCTGTTCACTGATGACAGCGGCGGAGGAGGCTGGTGGGGGAGGGAAAGAGAGGGAAGGGACATAGAAAGCGCGGCGGAGCCGCGGAGGAGGTGGGAGGGAGAGAGACACTGGGATGGGACGGCACAGCGGAGCCGGTTGGGAGGAAAGGCAAAGACCGGCACTTAGAAAGCGGGGGTTAGCAGCGCAGGAACCTGTTCGCGGTCCACCTGTCACCTGCAGGCTGTTGACAGGTGGATCGCGGTTCTTTCCCACAAATAGAGCTTTCTTTTGGTGATATTTGATCACCTCTGAGGTTTTTATTTTTTTGTGCTGTAAACAAAAAAAAGAGCGACAATTTTGAAAAAAAAGCAATATTTTTTATTTTTTGCTATAATAAATATTCCCCCAAAAAATATAAAAAAACAAATTTCTTCCACAGTTTAGGCCGATATGTATTCTTCTGTATATTTTTGGTTAAAAAAAAAAATACAATAAATGTATATTGATTGGTTTGCGCAAAAGTTATAGGGTCAACAAAATAGGGGATAGATTTATGGCATTTTTATTAAAAAAAATTTTTATTAGTAATGTCGGCGATCTGTAATTTTTATCATGACTGATCTGACACTTTTGACACTATTTTGACACTATTACAATATTTATACAGCGATTAGAGCTAAAAATAGCCACTGATTACTGTATAAATGTCACTGTCAGGGAAGGGGTTAAACACTAGGGGGCAATCAAGGGGTTAAGCGTGTTCTCTCAGTGTGTTCTAACTGTGGGGGGGGGGATAGGCTTACTACAACATGACAGAGATCACTGCTCCTGATGAGTACATAGGCATCTCCCTGTTCTGCCCCTCACCGCAGATTCCTACCTTTTGTTATTCTGAAAAAATCACTGTGTGTTTCTCTGTGTCCATGTGGGAAAGTGTATCTAATGGGAGTGGTTTCATAATTATCGTGATTTTCTTTTGGGAGTATCTCTACAAAAATGAAATTTTTATTACAGGGGATGCCTGAAATTAGACTTGTATCTTAGTGCAGACTTCTGGAAAAATCAGTGAGCCAATCACACAAGCAGGAAATTATGTTTCTGGGGGCATTCTGTACACATTCTGTAGCCATATTGCATTGCATTTTCAGAAAATTAAAGAGCTGCACATTAAAAAGGAAAAATAACCTTTAATAGCATTCAATTACAATATGACTTGTGTGTCGCAATTGTATATGCTATATTATTTTTTCTTTATTTGCCATTTGTTTTCCCCACGAAAGTAGAGTTACCCTTTAAGTTTTGTAATGGATTCCTTTTAAGTTGAACCAAGATTTACCTTCTGTCTTTTTTAGTTTCTTGGGGGAAGACATCTTTGTTGCAGTTTGAAATATAAGTGAGATTCCAATAAAATTTGCTGTAATAAGGTCTCACTTTCTGAAGATTGTGATTACTTGAGCTTTCCTTAGCCGTTGTCTGTTTTAAAAGTACATTTGAGGCAAACTAGAAAACAGCGTGGAACTGTAGCCTACCGGCACAGTGGTATTATTTTCTATCCATCAACTTCAAAGCAGTGGTAGGGCACCCAGCAAGGAAAATTGCTAAGGCTGTGCTGTCTTCATAGTCTGGGACCCCTTTATGACCGTACATCCAGAGAATGTTGTGGGCGTCCTGTCCCCACTGTCTCCCTGCCTTGCATGATGCTTAGTTTCTCTGTATGTAAGAACAATAAAAGTAGGAGACTGCGCTACTTACAAAATAACAAAGGTTAGCTGTTAGTAACAAAATTTGATTGCATAAACATTACACTTCAGTTGGACAATAAAATCAACTGCTACAGCTCTACAGTAAATTCAATAAACACCAGTTAATCAGCTAAAATCTGATGATCTCTTGAGATACACTGACAAACTGCTCAGTTCATCTCATAAATAAAAGCCACCACCCCCGCCACCAACATCCAAAGGACCAGTGTAAAAGCCTGAGTGCTTTCACACTGAGGCACTGCGCTGGCAGGGCGTCACAAAAAGTCCGGCAAGCAGCTTATTTTTTAACCATTTTTCGACCACTAGCGGGGCTTAATACCGCCCCGCTAGAGGCCGAATAGCACCACTAAAATGATGGTAAAGCCCCGCTAAAAGTAGTGCAGTTTTACCGCTGAAGCCCGGGCGCTTTCATTGTGAAAGGGCTCTAAAATACATTCTGCTACTCATCCTGAGGGGCTGGTGACAGGTACTCTGGGGCTGGTAACAGGTACTTTGGAGTTGGTGACAAGTACTCAGATGAGCTGGTGACTGGTCCTCTTTATTTGTGGGGCAATTGGGGCACATCACTGTGCAGCAGCACATTTTTATTCCAGGTCTCCTCCTCGCAGACTGAGGAGGAAAACCCGGAAATGGCACTACAGCCAGTCATGTGGTAAAGAGACAATTTCATTGGCTCTTTACCCTGATAAGGGATGGGCTGTGTCCGAGGGACACGCCTCATCCCCCGCTCCCTGCGCTGCACGCCCCGGGGGTGTGCACGAGCTGCGAGAAAATGCACAACACATGTGACACTCCAGCTCCTTCACTTCTCACTGCAGCGCTGCTACATCAGGACTGTCAGATTGAGACTGTGCTGGGTTTGCTTGATTTGGGCAGGGGGATGCTAGGAAGGATGATTTGGGGGGATTTATGCTGGGAGGGGATTTGTGCTAGGAAGGGACTTTTTTTTTGGGGGGGGGGTTTGTGTTAGGAAAGGGGGATTTGGGGGGGGGTTGTGGTAGAAGGAACCATTGGTGAGATTTGTGCTAGGAGGTGAAATATGAGGGGGATTTGTGCTAGGAGGGGGGATTTGTCCTTGTGAAGATATTTTGGGAGAAGGATATGTTCTAGTAGGGATGAATGGGGGGAGGAGGGTGGGGGGGTTTGCGCAGGGAGGGAAAATTTGGGGGATTTGTGCTTGAGGAAAAGATTTGTGCTTATGGGGACATTTGTGTGTGGGGATTTGTGCTAAGAGGTGGATTTGTGCTAGGAGGGGGATTTGGGGAGATTTTTGAGGTGAGGATTTGTGCTTGTGGGGAATATTGGGGAGAGGATTTGTGCTAGTAGGGATGATTAGGTGAAGGATTTGTGTTAGGGGAGGGATTTGTGCTCAGAGGAGAAACTTGAGGGGTAAAGGATTTGTGCTAGGATGGGTGATTTTAGGAGGGGGGGTTGTGCTAGGAGGGGAGATTTGGGGGAGGAAAAAGATTTGAAATAGGATGGGCAATTGAGGATGAGTGGAATCTGTCCTGTTAAACTGCTGTATGGTCTTGGCCACCATGCTGCAGCTCAGTTTCAGGGTATTGGCAATCTTCTTATAGCCTAGGCCATCTTTATGTAGAGAGTTATTTTTTTCAGATCCTCAGAAAGTTCTTTGCCATGCAGTGCCATGTTGAACTTCCAGTGACCAGTATGAGAGAGTGAGAGCGATAACACCAAATTTTACATACCTGCTCCCCAATCACACCTGAGACCTTGTAGTACTAACGAGTCATATGACACTGGGAGGGAAAATGGCTAATTGGGCCCAATTTGGACATTTTCACTTAGGGGTGTACTCACTTTTGTTGCCAGCAGTTTAGACATTAATGGTTGTGTGTTATTTTGAGGGGACAGCGAATTTACACTGTTATACAAGTTGTACACTACTTTACATTATATCAAAGTGTAATTTCATCAGTGTTGTCACTTGAAAAGCTATAATAAAATATTTACAAAAATGTGAGGGTGTACTCACTTTTGTGAGATACTGGACATTTTTTAGGTGTAGTGTCTCTTTAACATACAGCGCAGGAAAATAGTTAATGGCTTTGCATTTTTCCAAGAGATTATCATGCGACACAAGCTGTACACGATGACTTCAAAATCACTTGGAAATACATGTGACAGTTGGAGACAGCCTGAAGATGGCAGCTTTGCTCTCTTTAAGTCTCTTAAAAGCTGATTTGAGTTTTCGCTTTAAACCAACGTTTGTGGCTCATTTTATATTTTTTTCCCCAGACAAATGGAGTAACGCTTCTGATTTTTATGCATGAGTAGAAAAATTGCAAACAGACATAAAGCGAGGCAAAAAAGTTATCTGACACTGCAAGATCCTTATGCTGTAGTTTTATTAAACTGCTGCAGCTTCAAGAAAGCTGTTTTCCCCCTCAAAGGAAACTATAATGTTCTGCTGCACAACTCACTAATAAACTTAAATAGCCATACTGTTCAAAGGATTATAGGAGCTGTACCAAGAACGTTAACCCTAAAAATTGAGTTGCCTTGAGTTTAGTTTTTAGAACATTATAGCTGAAATCAAATGGCAAGAAATTAAGGTTTCACATTATCATATTTATCTGAACTTCATAGAAATCTGGTTCTGTTTGGAACTTATGTGATGTACATATAGAAATATAACCGTTTCATTTTTGTTTTATCATTACTTTTTCATGCATCAGCTTTATTTCTAATAATTTCCACCTTAGCATTAGAGAAGCTATAAACGGAGAAAAATGTGCAGAAAAATGTAAAATGTGAAATAGGCGGTCTTTTGGGCCTGGCCTTTCCATCTGAACTCTTGTAATGGCCCAGTCTATGAGCAGGTTTTAATATGGCTTGATTTTGGACTTGACTTGTAAATTCATGCTGGCAGATGACATGATACATTGAGAACATGGAAATGTCTGCATTTGTAAATAATGTCCACAAAGCATGCATTATAGCAGCCCTTTTCAACCAGGGCACCTTGAGGTTTCTTTAGGGGTGCCTTGGCAAAATGCCCAAAAAATTATCAAAAATTGTATAGCCAGCAGGTTGATCAAGCCTCCCTTTTTTTTTTTTGTTAAATCTTTATTTAAGGAATGCGGCTTTTACAATAGGTAATAGACAAAAAAATCAAACATGTCAACCCAGCTATTTCCATTAATAAGTAGTAATAAAAACTTTTTCATCGGGTCTTTGTACTTGAGTATATGGAACAGAAGAGTAAACCCGATCTAGGTTCCAATAATTCGATACAGTGAAACCTAGAGCTGTGGTCTAAAGACTCTATAACATTTATACTCTCTCTTCCACCGTTAAACAGAGATATTACGAACACTTGCGTTCTAATAAGTAAAATTAATGGGGAGGGGTGATATCATCTGGGAAGCAAAGTATGCTTAACTCTATTGATCAGGTACAGAACCCTTGAATTTTAGGGGACTAAGTATATTTTTTATAGTATCTATAGGTTGTAGCTCCTTGTCCTCGATTGGCGGGGAAGGTGCTAATGCCGCGTACACATGGTCGGAATTCTGGTCGGAAAAAGCTCTGATGGTTTTCCCGTCGGAATTTCGCTCAAACTGTCTTGCCTACACACGGTCACACCAAATTCCGATGGTCAATAACACCGTGACATACAACACGTTCAACAGCATTATAAAAGGGAAGTTTAATGCTTCCGAGCATGCATCGAATTGTTTCCGAGCATGCGTCGGAATTTTGCGTGTCGGAATTGCATACACACGATCGGAAAATCCGATAGAAAGGTTTTCCATCGGAAAAATTAAGAACAGGTTCTCAATCCAAAGTCCGTCGGAAATGCCGACAGAAAAAGACCGATGGGCATACACACGGTCGGAAAATCCGATGAAAAGCTCCCATCGGACTGTTTCCATTTGAAATTCCGACCGTGTGTACGCAGCATAAGAGATAACCGCAAACCAGGGGGATTTTTTTTCTATTGTAGGGGTAGAAGGTGGGTGACACCTGGGGAGATGCTTTAACTTCAGGGTCCTGGATAAGGGATTAATTTAGTCGCCATGTAGCTGCTTTAGGTGTCGGATGTTGTGAGGTTAGTGTGATGGAGATCAGGGCATGATCCGAGAGAGCAATGTGACTAGGGATGAGCCGAACACCCCCGGGTTCGGTTCGCACCAGAACCTGCGAACGGACCTAAAGTTTGTGCGAACATTACATTAATTATTACTATTAATTACAATGGACGCGAACGTTCGAAATCAAAAGTGCTAATTTTAAAGGCTAATATGCATGTTATTGTCATAAAAAGTGTTTGGGATCTGGGTCCTGCCCCAGGGGACATGTATCGATGCTTTTTTAAAAAGGACGTTTCAGGAGCAGTGATTTTAATAATGCTTAATGTGAAACAATAAAAGTGTAATATTCCTTTAAATTTCGTACCTGGGGGGTGTCTATAGTATGCCTGTGAAGGGACGCATGTTTCCCGTGCTTAGAACTGTCCCTGCACAAAGTGTAATTTTTGCAGGAAAAAAAGCTATTTAAAACACTCGCGGCTAATGAATTGTCGGCTCCCGTAATACAGAGAAAATTCATTGAAAGTCATTGATAAAAAAAAAAGTTTTAATATAAAAAAAAAAGCGTGGGGTCCCCCCAAATTCAATTACCAGGCCCTTCAGGTCTGCTATGGATATTAAGGGGAACCCCGCTTAAAATTTAAAAAAAAATGACGTAGGGGTCCCCCTAAATTTCCATCCCAGACCCTTCAGGTCTGGGATGGATTTTAAAGGGAACCCCGGCCAAAAAAAAAAATGGCGTGGGGTCCCCCTCAAAATCTATACCAGACCCTTATCTGAGCACGCAACCTGGCAGGCCGCAGGAAAAGAGGGGGGGACAAGAGCGCCCCCCCTCCCTCCTGAACCGTACCAGGCCACATGCCCTCAACATTGGGAGGGTGCTTTGGGGGTCTGTGACCCCTCAAAGCACCTTGTCCCCATGTTGATGAGGACAAGGGCCTCTTCCCCACAACCCTGGCCATTGGTTGTGGGGGTCTGCGGGCGCGGGGCTTATCGGAATCTGAAGCCCCCTTTAACAAGGGGACCCCCAGATCCCGCTCCCCCGTGTGAAATGGTAAGGGTTTGTACCTCTACCATTTCACCAAAAAGTGACAAAAATTTTAAAAATTACAGGACACATTCTTTGACAATTCCTTTATTAAATCTTCTTTCATCTTCTTTCTTCTGGTCTTCTTCCTTCTTCCTTTCTTCATCCTTCGGTTTCTTCATCTTCTCCTTCCAGCATCTTCTTCCATCTTCTTCTTCCATCTTCTTCTTCCTCTGATCCGCTTCTTCTTGCTCTGGTCTTCTCATCCGGCATGTTCTTCCACGGCGTCGGTGTCTCTTCTTGGGCCGCTCCGCGCAATGGAGGCTCCCGCTGTGTGAGGCTTCGCTGTGTCTGACAGGTCTTTTATAACGGAGGGCGGGGTCACCTGGTGACCCCCACGCTTTTTTTTTTTTTTTTTTTTATCAATGACTTTTTTTTATCAATGACTTTCAATAAAATGACTGTTCTCTGTGTTACGGGAGCCAGCAATTCATTAGCCGCAGATGGCTGCCTTAGATGACCCAACAGGCCAGAAGGGTAAAGGTGGTTTAATGTGATACTGCAATCCTGTACTAACAGCACGCACACACTACACTAATCCCCAGAATCACTGCAGATAATGTCAGACTCAGAGCAGAATGAATAATGTCACTGACACCGTCATGTTCCTAACGCCGGAACACACTACATGAGGCCGCCGGGGCGGCGGCCTTATATAGTGTGGGGGCGTGTACTAAACCCCCTGAGCTATAATTGGCCACAGGCATCCAGGCATCCATTGCTCTCCTCACCGCTGGCTCTATGATTGGCCAAGCATGCGGGGTCACAGTGCATGCTTGGCCAATCATCAGCCAGCAATGCACTGCGACTGGCGCAGTGCATTGTGGGCCGTTCGCATCACACAAATTTGATGCGAACGGCCCACATAGTTCTGGGCTCGACGAGCGGACGAACGGCCGATGTTCGATTCGAACATGGTTCGAATCGAACACCGGGCCCATCCCTAAATGTGACCTATCTGAGCATTAGAGACCAAGGGGATCATGGCGTGGGAGACTAAGAAAAGATCTATCCTAGAGTACGAGCCATGTACTGCTGAGAAAAACTTGTTGTCTCTCTCTAGCGGATGGAGGATCCGCCAGATGTCGACTAAGCAGTGGGAGTGCAATAGATCTCTAACTTGGTTTCAAGCTCTCAGGGACAAAGCTGAGGAGCCCGTCGATGAGTCCTTATGGGGGTCAATGGTGAGATTAAGGTCTCCCTACAATCACTAGGGTACCCGCAGCGAATGAAGCCAGGGCGGATAGGCAATTTTCCAGTACCGACAGCTGGTCCACATTCAGCAGGTACACGTTAGCCAGGATGAATGTTTAGCAAGTAAATCGTACCCTTAACAAAGAGGTATCTACCCTCTCTGTCAGTATGAAGGTCTATCAGCTGCCAGGGAACAGTTTTAGCTAGGAGGATGCACGTGCCCTTTGATTTCGAGGTGGGTGATGCACTATGGTAAGCTATTGGGAAATGTTTGCTGTAAAGTTTTGGGATCTTATCTGCTCGGAAGTGAGTGTCTTGTAAGAATGCCACCTGAGGTCTTAATCTCCAGAGTTTAGCGAGACAGCTGGAGCATTTTTCTGGCACATTTAAGCCCTTAACGTTCCAGGACACAAATTTTAATGGAATGTTTGGTGGAGTGGGGTCAGGTGCCGGGCCTCGCCAGAACCCATACTGGTAGGTATCTTGGAGAAAAAAAAAAGGGGGGCTAGGTAGAGGAGGTTAGAATGGAGAGAAAAGGAAGAAGACGAAAGGAGAAAAGAGAGGATAAGGAAGATAACGGAGTGTCACTGCCTAATTGAGCAGTTATGTCCTAGTGGGGGAAGAGGTAGGGCACTTCGGAGGTTGGGACCCCGAATCACAGGACCCCCCTACAACCCCCCTGCTGAGGGCGGTCCCACTGGGGTCCGCCTTATCAAGTAAGTCTTCTCTAATGAGAGGTAAGGAGGATACAAACCAACCAATAAACTTCCCAAAGTGTTGGGGGTGGTAGCAAAAAAGCGGCCTTTACCTAAACGTCATATTCAAACAGTCAACATTTCGACTTTAAACCTAAATTGGCATAAGAAATAGTTCCAATCTGGGATAGTCTTTGGGCACCTAACCGGGGAAAGAATGTAGAAAAAAAAGGGGGGGGGGAGACTCTGCAGCCTCACAGTCCCCGATCATTGAAAAATTATGTATGCCGGAGGGAGCATATCTACCAGCTGTCAGGAAGATACAACACAAAAAAAAAATACCTTAGGGACAGTGTAGGTGGCCAAGTGTGACAAAACCTACCCCACTACACATCAAGATCAACAAGCAAAGTAAAAACAGTACAAACGTATAAAGGTTATTAAACAAGAATCATAAACAGGCTGGGAGAGACACTATCAGGAGAGTACTTACCGAGGCCGAAGTGCCGAGAGTGGTTCACCCTTGCAACTGAGCGCAGTCCGCCCCCTGGAGGTGAGACAGGGGGTGAATGGCACAAAGAGGCACAGGCTACCCAACCGGAAGATGAGGACTGGAGTAGGAGCCAGGTACTGGGATCAGGAATCCGTAGAGAAGCTTCCAGGATACAGGTGCAGGTACAGGTCTGTAGACAGGTAAATCCGGGTCACTAGCAGAGGTTCAGGGCAGGAGACAGTAGACAAATCCGGGTCACAAGCAAGGTTCAAGAGGGCCAGAGGCAGCAAACGGGTAGTCCAGTAAACAGTCCAGGGGTCAAAGAGCAGGAGAAGGCAGCAAGGTCAAAGAGGCAGATCCGAGGTCAAACAGGCAGTCAATCAATCAGGATACCGGAAACAGGAACAGAGTTCAAGCAGGAAGCTGAAGACAAGCCAGCGCTGGACTGATCTGAACCACTTCCTTAAATAGGACCTGTAAGTGGTCATGTGACGCTGTCACGCCCTGGAACGCTCAAGCGTGCGCTAGTGCGCATGCGCGTGCGTCGGAGCGCCGAGCCGCGAATGCGCATGCGCCGGAGCGCCGTCCCGTTGCGCGTGCGCACAGGCACCCGGCGCACCGTGTTAACCTGCCTGTTCTCCTGACAGTGCCCTCCCCCGAGGGGCGGCCTCCGGACGCCCAAACTAGCCATCAGCTCTGGATGCTCGGTGTGGAAGGCCCGAATTAAACGTGGAGCATGCAGATTTCCTGAGGGCTCCCATGAGTTTTCTTCCGTGGGGTAACCCTCCCACTTGACCAAGTACTGGAGTTGCCTCCCCCTCTTCCTGCAACTCAAGATCTTCTCCACCACGAATTCCGTCTCGCCATCCACCAGAACTGGTGGAGGTGGGGGTTCAATCCTGCCCGGGAAAGGACTAGGAGTAACAGGCTTCAGGAGGGAAGCGTGGAAGACAGGGTGTATCCTGTACGAATCCGGCAGAGAAAGTTCAAAAGCCACAGGATTGATTTTCCGTTTTATTTTGAAAGGGCCGATGAATTTAGGTCCTAATTTCCGTGTGGGGACAGCTAACTTGAGGTTCACCGAGGATAACCATACTTCGTCTCCTATTTCAAAATCCGGGTTCTCCTTTCTTCCCCGATTAAAGTATTTTTCATACCCCTCCTGGGCTTTCTGCATGGCTTCTTGTATCTTTTGGAAGTTCTGTTGAAGGGACCGTACTCGGTCCTGGACAGCCGGAACGGCAATTTCAGGAAGGAACCCTGGTAGGAAGGAAGGATGGAATCCGTAGTTGGCCCAAAAGGGCGTTTGATTGGTGGCGGTATGGACCGCGTTGTTATAAGCAAATTCTGCAAAAGGTAGAAGACTGGACCATTCGTCCTGGGAATCTGAGCAAAAGCAACGAAGATACTGCTCCAATGACTGATTCGTCCTCTCTGTTTGACCGTTACTTTGAGGATGATAGGCCGAAGAGAGGCAAATTTTAATCTCCAGGGTCTTGCATAACTCTTGCCAGAACTTAGAAGTGAACTGGGGACCCCTATCCGAGGTAATAGTTGCAGGTAAACCGTGGAGTCGGACAATTTCTTTGAGAAAGATATCGGCTGTAGCAGAAGCAGACGGGGTGCCGGTAATTGGAAGAAAATGTGCCATTTTTGACAGTCGGTCTACTACGACCATTATTGTAGTGAATCCCTCTGAGGAAGGTAGTTCCACGATAAAGTCCATTGCTATCTCCGCCCATGGACGCTCAGGGATGGACAAGGGTCTCAGCAGGCCCCAGGCTTTAGAGTTGGTCCCCTTGTTCCGTTGACAAACTACACAAGATGACACATAATCCCGACAGTCTTGTCTCCACCCAGGCCACCAAAAGGAACGAGACACTAGCTCCGTTGTTTTACGAACCCCAAAATGTCCTGCAAGTTTGAGATCATGCAGAGTCCTGAGTGTCAAGGGTCTTACTTCAGTAGGAACAAATACCTTTCCCTGGAACCAGTGTAATCCGTCATGCATCTCCATTGGAGGAGTTCCTTGATTAGAAGGTTGCCCAGATGCTGCCTTAATAGCGGGAATCAGATCAGGTTGCAAAATTAGAGAGAGAAAATTCTGTGATGGAAGAATGGTACTGGGTTCAGTTTCTTGGGGTGTTTCATGGAACATCCTGGAGAGAGCGTCTGCCTTCCCATTTTTCGAGCCGGGTCTGTACGAGATATGGAAATTAAACCTAGCAAAGAAAAGAGCCCATCGGGCCTGCCTAGGCTTTAGGCGTTTGGCTGTCCTGAGGTATTCCAAATTTCGGTGGTCGGTCCAAATCATAATTGGATGAGAAGCCCCTTCCAGGAGGTACCTCCACTCCTCCAAGGCAAACTTGATGGCCAGTAATTCTCTATCTCCCACATCGTAGTTCCTCTCTGGAGGACTTAACTTCCGGGATGCGAAAGCCACAGGATGTAGAAGAGCCTTGGGACCTAGTCTTTGGGACAGGATAGCTCCCGTCGCCGTCTCTGATGCATCCACCTCCAGCACAAAGGGTAAGGCTGGATTTGCATGCATCAGGATGGGAGCTGACGAAAACAACTTTTTTAATGTGTCGAAGGCCCCTTGAGCCTCCGGGGACCAATGGAATTGGGTGCCTTGATGAGTCAATTTGGTGATGGGTGCCACTATGGAAGAAAAGCCAACAATGAATCTTCGGTAGAAGTTTGCGAAACCGATGAATCGCTGTACCCCTTTCTTGTTTACCGGAGCGGGCCATTCTAGTATGGCTTTAACCTTTTGTGGGTCCATGGAGACCCCATTTGTAGAAATGATGAACCCCAGGAACTGCACTGTAGTTTTCTCGAATTCACACTTCTCAGCTTTGAGGTACAAACTGTGACTCCGAAGAATGGAAAGAACTTGTTTCACGTGCACTTGGTGAAGTTCCGGGGTGTCTGAGAAGATAAGGATGTCGTCCAAATATACGACAAGAAAGTCATCGAGATGTTTGCGGAAAATATCATTGACCAGGTGCTGGAAAGTTGCTGGTGCGTTACAGAGCCCAAAGGGCATCACCAAGTATTCATAGTGCCCGAATCTGGATCTAAAAGCAGTTTTCCATTCGTCTCCTGCCCTAATTCGGATAAGATTATAGGCCCCACGAAGATCCAACTTGGAGAAGATTCGGGCAGATCTGAAACGCTGGAAAAGTTCTGGGATTAGTGGCAGGGGATACCGGTTTTTAATTGTGATTTTATTTAATTCCCTGTAATCGATGCAAGGCCTCAGGGAGCCATCCCTCTTTCCTACTAAAAAGATGCCAGCTCCAGCTGGTGATGAGGAAGGGCGAACGAAACCCCTTTTCCAGATTCTCATCAATGTAGGCCTTGAGGACCTTTAATTCTACTTCGGACAGAGGAAAGATACGACCAAAAGGGATCGCTGATCCAGGGAGTAGGTCGATGGGACAATCATATGCCCGATGGGGCGGCAGACAGTTCGCTTGTTGTTTGTCGAACACATCTCGGAACTCTAGGTAAACTGGGGGTACATGAAGAAGGCTCTCGGGAACCGAAGAAATGGTGGAGCAGGAAGCGGAGGCCTGAATGAAGCAATGCTGAGTGCAGTGAGGAGATGAAAAGGAGACTTCTTTCCTCCCCCAGTTGATCTGTGGTTCGTGGATTTGAAGCCATGGAAGTCCCAAGATGACGGGGAACATAGGAGATGGGATGATGTCGAACTGAATGAATTCCTGATGGCCAGAGTCAGTGGTGACCCGGATGGGTTGGGTTTCATGGGTGATAAGTCCTGAACGGGGAAGAGAACCATCAGCCAAGTGTACCTGCAAGTTTTGTTTCTTCAGGACCAGAGGTAAGTGTAATTTGGATGCTAATGTGGCGTCAAGGAAGCAGCTGCAGGCACCGGAATCAACGATTGCTGATAGTCGGATCTCCTCTCCCGACAGCTGTAAGGAGACAAAGAGAGCGACATAAGTCTGGGAGAACCCAGAAGACTGATAGTTCATCAGACACTGACGGCAGGACTTACTCGGTCTTATAGGACAGGTACTGAGGAAATGTCCAGAAGCCCCACAATACAGGCAAAGATTCGCCCGTCGCCTACGGAGCCGTTCTTCAGCCGTGAGGGGGGCCCGGACCAACCCCAACTGCATAGGTTCCGTCTCCTGGTTGGCCACGGCTGAAGCCGCAGTGGCGGGTGGAGGCAAGGTCGGTCTGGTGAAAGTCCAGTTGGAGCGGGGGACTGGAAGCGTTCGGACCGCCTCTCCCGCATGCGCCGGTCCAATTTGGTGGCAGCTTGAATCAGGTCCTCCAGCGTGTCGGGAGTTTCGGATCTTGCCAGTTCATCTTTTAACACTTCGGATAGCCCCTGGCGGTACTGGTATTTGAGGGCCGGTTCGTTCCAACCGGTGTCAGCTGACCACTTTCGAACTTCTACGGTGTAGTCCTCCACCGGTCGGCGCCCCTGAAGTAGGTTATGTAAAGTAGCTTCAGCTGTGGCCCCACGTTGCGGATCATCATAAAGTTGTGCCATACTTTCAAAAAAAGTCTCTACCGCATTCAATGCGGGGTTCCTCTGCTCCATCAAACTATGGGCCCATGCCTGGGGTTCCTCGGCCAGGAGCGAAATGATGAAGCCCACCTTTACAACTTCTGACGAAAAAGTCCTAGGTTGAAGAGCCAAGTAGAGGGAGCAAGCATTCTTGAAGGCCCGGAACTTCTTACGGTCACCCGTAAAGCGTTCAGGGGTAGGGACCCTGGGTTCGGGTGAGGCCATGATTACAGTAGGATTAGTTGATCCAGGAGGAGCGGAGATTCCGCTGGAAGCTGAGGGGGCTGCCAAAGTAGGTGCAGCTAACCCAGAAAGATGCTGCAGGCGACTGTCCACTTGAGTGTACCCTTCTTGCAATTTTTGTACGGCTTCAGTTCAAGCTGAGACTTGTTGGCACAAAGCCTCAAGGGGTGAACGCACTCTGTCGGCCTCAGACATGCTGGCTTGTACTATCAGGAGAGTACTTACCGAGGCCGAAGTGCCGAGAGTGGTTCACCCTTGCAACTGAGCGCAGTCCGCCCCCTGGAGGTGAGACAGGGGTGAATGGCACAAAGAGGCACAGGCAACCCAACCGGAAGATGAGGACTGGAGTAGGAGCCAGGTACTGGGATCAGGAATCCGTAGAGAAGCTTCCAGGATACAGGTGCAGGTACAGGTCTGAAGACAGGTAAATCCGGGTCACTAGCAGAGGTTCAGGGCAGGAGACAGTAGACAAAACCGGGTCACAAGCAAGGTTCAAGAGGGCCAGAGGCAGCAACGGGTAGTCCAGTAAACAGTCCAGGGGTCAAAGAGCAGGAGAAGGCAGCAAGGTCAAAGAGGCAGATCCGAGGTCAAACAGGCAGTCAATCAATCAGGATACCGGAAACAGGAACAGAGTTCAAGCAGGAAGCAGAAGACAAGCCAGCGCTGGACTGATCTGAACCACTTCCTTAAATAGGACCTGTAAGTGGTCATGTGACGCTGTCACGCCCTGGAACGCTCAAGCGTGCGCTAGTGCGCATGCGCGTGCGTCGGAGCGCCGAGCCGCGAATGCGCATGCGCCGGAGCGCCGTCCCGTTGCGCGTGCGCACAGGCACCCGGCGCACCGTGTTAACCTGCCTGTTCTCCTGACAGACACCTGGGGAGTTGAGGTCTTGTCAATTGCAAAGGAACAGCGAACTACGACCCGCTTGTTGCCCTGCAAAAGCCACAAGTCTCCCCACAGTGTCCACTCCCATGTCAGAACAGTATTCCAGCGATGTGATGCGCACCTTACTCAGGATGAGCAAACCTTCATTCCCCTGTAGTATAGTCTGGTATATCAGGTAAGATCCCAGTGAGAAGAGGGCTGCCCCATGTGCTTCCATATAGTGCCATAAGTCTAGTCCAGGGTGGTAAAGTCCATCGGATCTGACCACTTTTGGAGCGAACTACCCCGTGAAGTCTACAGGTAAGTCCACAGAGCAACACTTCCTCTTTAGGTAATCTGGATCCAGGACGAAAACATTGAGGGATGTACCCTCAGACTGAGTCCGGGTGACTCACGGCAGTTAGCCCCTGACAGCCAACGTCCCCTTCCAGCCAGGGCCACTAAGCCCATAAGTCAGTGGTATATAAAGTAACCGAAACCCTGTATTGAGAAGTAGCACTTACTTGTGTGGGTAGAAATCAAAGTCCCGGGAAAACTTTTATCTGAAAGCAACTCGGATCGGTGGTGTTCATGACTCGTTGTCCTGAGGCGCCTGTATTCTACTGCGCTGAGACCGACGGTTGCGCCGGGATCTTTCAGGTCTACCAGTGGTGTCCGCTGTGGGGTTGTTGTGTGGGTAGAAATCAAAGTCCCGGGAAAACTTTTTATTTCTGAAAGCAACTACGATCGTGGTCTTCTTTCACGGAGTACTTGTGCAGGCAGCAAAGGACATCCCTGGGTCTGTCTTCCGTGGGACCTCTGGGGCCAAGAGTTCTATGAACCCTGTTAAGTGTCTCTGGTGGACACTGTAGGCAATCATTAAATATGGTAGTCATCTTAAGGTCATTCTGTCGGGTGGCTTCTGGTAGCCCACGAATTCTGATATTACGCCTTCGATTGCGGTTCTCCAGATCATCTATTAGTAGGTGTAAATGTGCGATCTGGTCTGTCATCTCGTCTTACGTTACTTGTAGGCTGGAAACATCATTGCGGAGGGTAGTGGAGTTAACTTTCAGTGAGGACAAGCCTCCCTTTTTTTATTGTTTGACCCTCCTGTGCCCCTCTCCCTCAGCACAGGGGTCACAATAGCTTACTGATGGAGAGAAATTGAGGGAGAAGAGAAACATTGGAGTACTAGTCAGTACCAGTGTGAAAACGTATGTTTGCTTTGGAAGAATAAATCACCTCTAACACGTGTGTATGTTGCTGTATTATGTAAAACTATTAGAATAGTTTTTTATATTTTAGATTGTGTGCCTTGAGACTGTCCATAATTTCAAAGGGTGCCTTGAGAGTGTCTACATTTTTAAGGGTGCCTTGACTGAAAAAAGGTTGAGAAACACTGCACTAAAGATTAAATTCTTGTTAGATTCTGCTCTAATCTGTTAGGCTAGGTTCACATTTTTGCGATTTGTAGTGTGTTTTGCATTTTGCAGAAAGTGCATTTATAATGATTTCCAATAGGTCTGGTTCAAATCTAAGCGTTTTTGTGCAGGTACATTTTTCGGAAAGGGTCAGGGACATTTTTGGCTGCAGCAGGTTGTGATTTTGGTTCCATAGACTTCAATAGAATCACATCAAAAACAAAGGTGCTGCATTTTTTACTAATTTCTGCTGCGCTTTGCATTTTTATTTTTCACATGCATGATAACAATCACCTAACCTTGACAACAGAGTTCCTAGGCTGCCCTGAAAACCAGGACATGCATTCCTACAGAGCCAAGATGGTCAGAACAAAGGTACAGATTCAGTTTGTGAGATGCAGGATCTATCTTTATAGCCCTGCCAATCCAGACCACAAGGACCGGGTGAAACAGCACCTTGGCTGGCAGGAGATTTCTGAAGAAATGTATCCTAGGTGGGATTCTTTCAGCCTAATCACCAACAAATACATAAGGTAGGGCAGGGACCCTTGTTCCCATTAGCGGACTGTTCTGTGGCAGGCCCAGTTCATTGTTCTGCACCATCTGTCCAAATGATGAATGAGAAAAAATACTTGAGACTGAACAGCTGCCATAAGACCCTATATCGATATAAGTGAAACAATAATTGGCATCTGCCACTGAAAATAACACAAATTAAAAATATTTTTTGTAATTATAAAAACTGCTGCCACTAGAAACTGGTTTTCCAGCATTCATAGAACACAGAAGATATCCGGGACCACTCTGCCGCTGTAGGTTTCTTGAAGACAACATCCTTCAGTACTTCCCAAATAACAGAGCATGTGTCACACATCATGTAGCTGGCAGTTGCTTTCACAATCATAAACTGAAAATGTAGACTTGTCAGAGAATGTCTAGTTGCAAGGTACCTGAAATGAAAAACAAAAAAATTACATGCCTGTGCAGAAGACCCAGAGAAGGGTCCATCAACACCCACGGACACTCAGACTACAGGGTCTCCCATATCCAGGATGATGGAGGAGTTAATGGGGGCTACTGCATCGTTGGCAGTGACTGCAACGCCACGAGGGGAGGAACATTGAGAAGGATGCCTCCAAAACAGAGTGAAATAATGGAGACACTAAAAGAACTTGTTTGTTTATTTAAGACCCAAATATCATCATCATAACAATATGTTAATACGTTGGTCCCGTTCACCGACCTGGTGCCTCTAGAAAGATGGGGGATGTGTATAGTCATGATGCAGTGCCTAACATCATTTATCCCCCCTGCCAACCCACCCACAAGCTTGCCCCAGCAGACACCACCTCAGATCCCTTATGCCCCTTACCTCAATTTACCTGGAGCATACCAAGCTCCTGTGCGGCCAACTTATCAAGGTGGACAGTACTTCTATCGAGATCTCTTGACAGAACTGGAGCCTATCCCACCAATAATGTCTACGTTAGGGCCACTTGTGTCCCGCTTTGCTATGCCTGAAGTACAAAGTCTGGGGCCAATGTATCCTCCTGCAATATTCGTAAATACTCCACCCAGATTTCAGGATCCTTCATCACGATTTCATGACCTGCAATATCCTGATCAACATGATCATTCCCAGGAGGAACGTGTTTTTCAAAATGTCGTTTTATTTATTTTTTATATTTGTATACTGAATGTTACTAAACGAAATTGCAGCTTCTAATGTTTTTACATGCAAGCTACATGTTCAATGTTGAAAGCAAACAACAACAAAAAAAATATTCCTAAAAAAAATTTCTGAATGTTTTATGTCCTGCCGTATTTTGCATTTTTGTTAAAAAAGAAAAGCAAAAAAAACAAGGGATTGAAAAAAAAATTTTTTTATACTGAATGTTACTAAACAAAATTGCAGCTTCTAATGTAGGGATTGAAAAAATATTTTTACCAAACAAATTAAGTTTTTGGATGCATTGCAAACTTTACTGTGTTGTAGTCCTTTTATTATTATATAGTCTTGGGTGGAAAAATCTTTGTAAAATAGTAGACACACCTGATTTATTAGCCTTTCTACCCTGGTAAAATACAGTTCCGGAAGTGTGTGTTTTGTCGCTCCAGCTTGCTGTCGATTAAACCCAGCAACTTGTCAAAACTGGAAAATAGGGTTATTGAATAAGCCCCAAAAAAAATTGAGGGGAGAGGTTACCACAACTGCATGTATGTACAGGGAAAGTCCAAGACTCGTACCCACATTTTTACAGACATACGTGTGCAACATGAGATCGGAGGTCGTTGTACATGACTCATAATTGCCCTCTGTTCCCTATTGGCTATCACAGGATGTACCCTATATCTCAGTTTCCTCCTCTGTTCTTCCTATTCTTCTTTCTACATGACTGCAACTGTAACTGTGGCAGTTGCAAGAAATAATTAAATCACAGCCACGATGGTGAAAGCAAGCGCACACACACACAACAGACAGGAATCAGGAAGTGAAAATGCTATCACGCAGCCTGTGACGTCAAACCAGTGTTTTTTTCCTATTGGGCAAAAAACAAAAAGCAAAACGCATCAAAAATACATCAAAAACACGCGTTCAAAAACGCACTGAAGAGAGCACAGGAAAAACTGACAAACTGCAACCGCATAGATGTGAACCTGGCCTTTATGACTTAAATGTATTCTTAAAGTGCAGCCCCAAATCTTTTTTTTCAGTGAAACACTTTTTAGGATACAGTAGAAATACCAGGAGAAGAAATGGGGGCAGCTGGTGTCACTTATGCCGCGTACAGACGATCGGACTATCCAGCGGACTTGGTCTGGCGGACTAGAGTCCGCCGGACAATCTGACCGTGTGTGGGCTCCGGCGGACTTTTTCTTCCCAAAAGTCCGGTGGACTTAGAAAGAAGTTTTGACTCAAAATTATCCGCCGGACTCGGCAGTTGGGTGGACAATCCGGCCGCCGGTGTGCTAGTCCGCGGGACTTTTGAAATGAACGGACTTGCCCACACACAGAGTAAAGTCGTTCATTTTGAACATGACTCCAGGTAGACGAGACTAGCGAAGGAAGGTTAGGATACAGTAGAAATCAGTGGCGGCTGGTGCTCCAAATTTTTGGGGGGGCGCAAACAAACAGCCTCACTGTGCCATCAAACGCTGCCACTGTGCCCATCAAACGCTGCCACTGTGCCCCAAGTGCTGCCACTGTGCCCCAAGTGCTGCCATTGTGCCCCAAGTGCTGCCACTGTGCCCCCAAGTGCTGCCATTGTGCCCCAAGTGCTGCCACTGTGCCCCAAGTGCTGCCACTGTGCCCCAAGTGCTGCCACTGTGCCCCAAGTTCTGCCACTGTGCCCCAAGTGCTGCCACTGTGCCCCAAGTGCTGCCACTGTGCCCCAAGTTCTGCCACTGTGCCCCAAGTGCTGCCACTGTGCCCCAAGTTCTGCCACTGTGCCCCAAGTTCTGCCACTGTGCCCCAAGTGCTGCCACTGTGCCCCAAGTTCTGCCACTGTGCCCCAAGTTCTGCCACTGTGCCCCAAGTGCTGCCACTGTGCCCCAAGTTCTGCCATTGTGCCCCTCAAGGGCTGCCACTGTGCCCCTCAAGTGCTGCCACTGTGCCCCCTGCCTGCCCTCTGCACTTGTCTCGGTGTGCAACGCGCGGTGTCCCCTCATCTTCCCCTCATCTTCAGATGTCTTCTCCCGCGCTCCTGTCTTCTGCTATGATTGGACGCCTAGCGTCCAATCACAGCGCCTGTGACTTCAGCCAATCAGGTGACAGGTAACAGACCCGGCAACCTGATTGGCTGAGAGGCGGGTCTGTGTTAGGGAAGCGATGTATTCGCTTCTCTAACACAATACTGTGTAATCAGCGAACTCACAGCAGTGCGCCCGCTGTTTACACTTATGGAAGCCTATTAGAGCACACCGCTCTAATCAGGTCCCCTATTAGAGCTTACAGCTCTAATGGGGCGCTTCCAGAAACACCCCCCCTGCTGTAATTCAGATGCCCGGCGCCCGACACCTGAATAGGGGGCGGCAGCGGTGACAATAGATAGATTCATGCAATGCATGAATCTATCTATTGGTGATAGAGCGGTGCAGGAGAGGGGGGGTGGCGCTCCTGCGCCCTCTATGCACGCACCGCCACTGATAGAAATACCAGGAGAAGAAATGGGGGCAGATCGGACTATCAAGCGGACTAGGTCTGGCGGACTAGAGTCCGCCGGACAATCTGACCGTGTGTGGGCTCCGGCGGACTTTTTCTTCCCAAAAGTCCGGTGGACTTAGAAAGAAGTTTTGACTCAAAATTATCCGCCGGACTCGGCAGTCGGGCGGACAATCCGGCCCCCTGTGTGCTAGTCCGCGGGACTTTTGAAATGAACGGACTTGCCCACACACGGAGTAAAGTCGTTAATTTTAAACATGACTCCAGGTAGACAAGACTAGCGAAGGAAGTCAATGTCGCTGCCTCGATCGGCGAGATTGACACCTTGCTAGCCCCGTCACCTGGTATGGATTTAAAGGGGAAACCCTACGCTGAAAAAACGGCATGGGGGTTCCCCCCCAAATCCATATCAGACCCTTATCCGAGCACGCAGCCCGGCTGGTCAGGAAAGGGGGTGGGGACGAGCGAGTGCCCCCCCTCCTGAGCCGTACCAGGCCGCGTGCCCTCAACATGGGGTGGTGCTTTGGGAAGGGGGGCCCTGCGGATTGTCTGCCGGATCTAGTCCGCCGAAAAAGTCCGGGCGTGTGTGGGCAAGTCCGCACGTTCGGAAAGTCCGGCAGACCTCCGCTGGAAAGTCCGGTGGGTTGTCCGCCAGACTAAGTCCGCCGGATAGTCTGATCGTGTGTACGCGGCATTACAGGAAGATATTTTCAAAATCGTTAGACTGGAATATTTTCCCAGGTAATAATTACGTATATGGTACCATCATCCCAAATTTAGTTAAGAAAGTAGTCCATTCATTCTCAACATGTTTCGCCGATGTGGCTTCTTCAGGAGAAAGGCGTAAGGTACAAGTTTGGAATATTGAAGGTATTTTCTCATTCTAAAATATGCATATAGGTATAAACAAAAAATATCAAATTAATACATGCTAGTAACTTCAGCATAATTAATAATATATATGTGTAACAATCATCAGTTACTAGCATGTATTAATTTGATATTTTTTGTTTATACCTATATGCATATATATTTTAGAATGAGAAAATACCTTCAATATTCCAAACTTGTACCAATTAGCTACAGCTGGGGCATGTATTCATTAGTAGGTAACCCAACCATTAATCTGATAGAATAGATACAAGTGGGAGGAGCTGGGGATCGAACCGCTAATCAGTCCTCTCCTCCAAATCAAATTATCCAAGCGGCGTCTTCGCCGCCCAGGCAACGGCGTCCCGTCCGCCATCCAACGGCAAAATTAGGATGTTGCCACCATGGCAACGGCGCCGCCGCAACCAAGGTAACAGCGTCTGCCTCGCCACCAAGGGGCGAAACCTAAACTCCGTCACCGCGGCGGCGCCGACGCCGATCTCCACGTGTCGGGAATACGTTGATGACCTACCAGTTATATGCTGGGGCTTCGGAGAGTGTCAGGATCCTGAAACATCAAATTATGGATGTACATGTCAGTAAATAATACCGATAACGTAATATAACAATAATCTACATAGAAAAATAAAATAGAAACCCCTATACATGTAAATAAGCTAAAATGACGTTCCCCATCTAGTGAGATCTGAGACCAAGGGAAGAAAGAAAGAATGGAAGAAAAGGGGAACAAATGGGAGAAAATAGAATAAAATGAAAACCCTACAGATGTAAACAACAGAGGGAAAACAAAAAAACAGTGGAATATTAAATAAACCAATCTCTGAGCAACAGGCTCCATGTAATCCAGTGGATACAATCTATGTGTTCCAAGTATTAATCAGTTTTGCCTGAGCTGAAGCCATCAAGAAATGGCCTGAAGCTTTCAGTCTCATTAAGTCCTGGAGGGGTAGTGGCATCAAGATACATAATCCAGCGCATTTCGCGCTGTAGTAGTATCTTTTTCCGGTCCCCTAATTTTCATTTTAATCCTGTTGTGATCTGAACCTCAGTTCCTGTGGATAGCATAGGAAGGGAAAAAGAACAATACTGTTAATGGGTTGTTCTCCCAGTGTCAAAAACTGTGAAAGATTAGGATGGGCGCAGACAGGGGAATGGATGTTATAGGACTATGAAGAGAGGGATAGCGATAGAAAGATGGGGGTGAGGTGGAGATGGGAAAATAAATAGGGTTTGGGGTGAAGGAAGGGGTCGGAAGAGAGGAGGGTGGTCCCCTACAGAGGTGGTCTTTCTCCTAAGAGCTTCAATGTATTTTTTTTAATAAAGTATTCTGTAATTTTTCACAACTATTTTAGTCGCTACTCTAAGCTTTTTCTTATATTAATATATTTTTGAAGTCTGGGTTTCTTTCAGTAATCTATTTATTAGAAAAAAGTTTTTTTGTCTTTACAGGCAGTTAGAAGCAAATATTTTTACCTCCCCTACCTGTAAAATTTGACAGTGTTTCTAACCCATCTCCAAGGGTTTTGCTCTTTCTATACAGATTAAAGAGGTTTATGATCCCTGTCTGTGATATCCTGTAACTAGCACAGGAAATGAGGGATAATTCGTGGGTAAACTCAGAAAACAGAGTTTCCAAGCCTTCCCCACCCTATCAAAAACTGAAATTAAAAATGTTCTGGCTGTGGTTTGGTTATTAGCCTTGCCTTCTGTGCTAGCTAGCCCCGTCTTTTTTAAGCTCCATCATTTGCAATGATTTTCAGAGACGATGAATGGCATACAAGCGCACAACTAATCTGTGTATCAGCCTACACTGCTATTGACGTCACAGAAACAGGCAAGTGTATGAAAGCACACTGGACTGGAATATGGCTTAAATGCGATGTAAAATATTCTAAATAAAAAAAAATTAGAATGGTGGTGTTGTCCTGTACATTTTTCAGAAGTGTCCTTTCTTTCTGTGTAAGATTTTGGAAATGTTTTGAAGTGTTGTTCATGGGTGTATTTGACGACCTAGCCAGAGCCACGAGGTCTTGTTCAATGGATCTTTGAAGAATATCCATCTGTTTGCCCCTAGTTTGTATGGGGTAAAAGTCAGATTTACCATGGAAGATCAGCAATACCAGGCCTCAGCTCCATGCCTCGTCACTTTCCAGGCTCCCCAGGCATGCAGGACTAAATCAGCAGCTCCATCACTGAAACCCTCCCTAGACTGGAATCAGGGTGGAAGAGAGCTTCCATCAGCCAGCCCCAATTTTTATACCCTTTCCCATAATGCACACTGGCACAGGAAACTCAGTGGTGGGCTGGGAAAAGCCATGAGTATTCATAATTTATATCTGCTGTAAGATCTCTAATACCAGATGTGACAGTGCCACCTACTGACAGAAGAGAGAACTGACAACTAGGCTGAACTTAGGGGAACTGAACAAACCACAGACTACAAATTAGCATTGACTGACTGCAGCTATGAAAAACTTAATTTAGACACTCCTGTTTAATGCAGGGTGGCTACATCAGCTAAGCAAACCCTCCTGCATGCATGCCTCAGCTAAGGGCAGATGGATTCCAGCAAGTAAATGCTACAATAATCATTTTCCCTTACTCAAGATGGTGGTGGCTAGAGATGATGTTTTTTTTCAAAGATTTCACAAACAAAATAAAGCATGGAGACATGAATGGATGGGTGAGTTTGCTTTGCACATAAAAAATAAACAAAATAGGGGTTTGGTTTGTGGTGCTCAGATACGATTTAGTTGTGATTTAAAGAGGAACTGCAATCTACTCACATAATTCGTAATAAAAACATATTTGTCATTCTGAAGCTTCCCTCCAACCACTTTGCATATTATTTTATTTATACTGTGATTCTGTTTTTGCCAAATATGCTGAAGAAATCTCCCTCCGCTAAGTCTGGCTGCATCCATTTTAACTTTGGGCAGCTGAAGCTGCTGCCCGTTCACTTCCTGGATTTACACAGACACACAGAGGCACACCTCCAGGCCTGCAGCTCTCAATGGCCCTCTTATGACTCACCCCCCCCCCCCCCCCCATCCTGGCAAACTCTTAGGAGAGTTAGAGAGAGCTGTGCATGATGTCATAAGCCTAGGCTTATTACCAGACAAGAAACAGGAACTGGGCTGTATAAGGTATTTACTGGCAGATATAAAAAGGTTTTACTATCCAAAGTTAAAACAACAAGGGCAGAAGATTTAATAGATGGTCAGATGAAAAAATAATGGAAGGTCCGCTTTAAGTTGTGTGTTTGAGCATCCCAGGTTTTGGTGTTATTGTGCTTCCATCGAACATACTGAAAGTAGGACCTGAAGGTTCCTGTTATACCATCCCAGTGGCATTTTTTAGTACACTTGCTATGCTATTTTATCACTTATAGCTTTGAAATGAGGATCATAGTGCAACCTAAGTTAATTGATATTAATAAATGAAAATGTTTTTAAAGCAGATTGTAAGCAGTATAAAAACGATCCTCCTTCTTGGCTGCATTTGAGTTACTTGATTATGTACCACTGTGAAATTATCATTGGCTATATCCCAGGTATCAAAGACTTGTGTAACCATTAATACGCCTTTGTAAGGACGATCACCTAATTATATAATGATAGCAGTGATAAAAGTGCTGGTGATTTTCAAAGTGCATATAGATAGAGGAGTCTAAAAAGTCAGAATTTCCATCCTACATATTTCTTCCTTGCAAATAGCTCACTAAGGTGTGAAGCCAGGATCAGGATATGGAGACTTGAAAATGGCAGCTATGACAGCTGCCATCTTTCTATCCCTACAAGTGAGCACTAAACTAGATTTAAAGCCAATGACTAAACTCTCATATAGGATGTAAATAGGTGCACTTTTGAATAAACTATGCATGATTATTTTGCCTTCCCCCACCAAAAGTACCACCCCACCCCTCTTGCATTATTACCCTCATTCTGTGTAGAAAAAGATCACCGCTCCAAAAAGCTCCAGACGTTTTTGAAACACCCTCCTTATTAAGGACTCGCAGGTGCTGGCTCTGCACAAACTTGGAAGAAGAAGAAAAGTCCTGGACGGCCGCACACCGCTAAAGGCAATGCCTTTAGCGGTGTGCAGCCGTCCAGGACTTTTCTTCTTCTACCCTCATTCTGTGGCCGCAGCCGCAGCCTTCTACAATGTTCATATCCTTCTGTGAAAATCTTCTGTGCGTTGGCTGTGCCTTCACAGTAGATCCCGTAGACATTGTTGGGTTCTTTTTCTAAGTGTCTGACCTTGATAGAAGGAAGTTAGCATTGTGGGTTTGGATAGAGGTAAGTGTCCATTGAGAAGGACAGTCTCTGCCAATGGAGACTACAAACAGCCTTGCTTCCACAGCCTTGCTTCCACTGTTGTCACCTCCAGGAAACACATCCTGAGAAATGATGTGCATTAGTTGCTGGAGAGCATGCACATAGACATGAATGGATTGCAAACAGACTGAAGGAGTTTAGCAGGGCTGAAATAAAACAAAGACTTATAAAGGGTAAAGACTGTATTTTATTTTTAAATCAAGGGTTTATTATACACAGTTCTTTAGCAAACTCAGTGAAAGGGTTTAAATATACTTTAATGTGAAAAAAAGTCTGTGTTAAACCTGATCGATTTTACACACCCCAGTGTACAATAACCTAAACTGCTAAAAAATAAAACAGTATAATTGTTACTTATCACCTCCAAGCAACTTCCATCTGCCAGAATCTAAGAAAAAACACAGGTGCAGTTGACATGGGCACTGGCAAAGGTTGACATTCAAGCAGAACCAACCAGTCAGTGTCTCGAAGATAGTTCCTGCCCTTTGACCGAGAACATGTGTGCCACATCTGGTGTGTGCAGGTGTTGGCAACTGGCGGAACTTGGAGCTGCTGGTAGGTAAGGATAATACAGCCTATATGAGCAGCTTAGTTTATAGGACAGCAAGGGGTGTAAAAGAGTTTAGGTTTAACATAAGCTTTAGTAAATTGATTACTGGTTGGCTGCTGTAGGTCACTCTGCTCTTTGTCATTGCTGTTTGTGTTACTGTTTTCAGCAGTCTTTTTAAATATATATTGCTTGTCATTTTAAAGTCAGTTATAAATGTTTGGTTTTGTATTTAAAGCATTTTTTAAATACATATCTCTTGTTGTCTAACATGAGAATACGTTATGTTACAGTATATTGACTGCTAGTGTCCTGGATGAATCACTTGATGTAGCAAACATTTTTTATGCTTTTATTGCTCTTTTGTCCTATAATGGTCATATCGCAAATGAATACTTCTGAGCAAGACACTTTAATAATAGTTGTGTTGTGACATGTATTCCGGCTTGTTGTACTTTAACTGTCATTAGAAACACATACTCACTGACCCCTGCCATAGATGAATGACACAAAATACAGTTTATGTGAAGCTAAGCTTGGTCTTTAACCTGTGTGAAGCTGGGTAATCCTTACTTTGCAAACACAATATCTGCAGTTGTGCAAACTGTTAAAGTATAAATGTACAGCTCCAAAATGTGGTATACAAGTTTCAACATTTTGCTCAAAAATGGTTTAGATCCATCTTTAATTTTCAGTATAAACTATTTTTAAATATTGTTAAAAAGCACATGCTTAGGTGCTACGTATCATTTTTTTTTTTTTTTACTATTGCACAAGTAGACAAGTAGTTATGTAAAAAACAAACCTCTAGGTACTAAATCTTTCTTAAAGATTTTGTGGGGAATGTGGTGGGGTGTGGTAGACTATAGATGACTTGCAGTTGCAATTGGATTAGGGCAGGGGTCTCCAAACTTTCTAAACAAAGGGCCAGTTTACTGTCCTTTAAAATTTAGAGGGGCCTGACTAGGGCCAGTGGGAGTAGAAAATTTCCTATCTTTGGTGTCAATATGACGATTAGTGCCTCATCACTGCTGTCAGTGGAAGGAATAGTTCCCAATTGTTGGTGTCAGTTGGAGAAATAAGGACCTATCGTTGGTGTCATTGGATGAATTGTACCTTTTCCATGGTGTCAGTGGGAGGGATTGTGACCCATTGTTTGTATCAGTAGGAGAAATAGTGGCCAATTGTTAGTATCAAAGAAAGGAATTATACCCCATCGTTGGTGTCAGTGTGAGGAATTCTGCATTTTGATGGGGTCAGTGGGAGGAATAGTGCCTCATTGTCGGTGTCAGCATCAGGAATTATGCACCATTGTTGGTGTCGATGGAATGGTTATTCCAACAGTCATTTTATCTGTTGACATGGAGGCTTTGGCTGCATGAGTGATTAGATGCATAGAGCAGATTCCTGCAGCAAGAATCAGAGGATTCTTTCAGCTGGGATCACCGGTGTATTCAAACTTTTGCATGTATTGCATGTATATGCACATTCAGTGGTTAGGGACAGATGTCAGACCCAGGACACAATCACATCCTTATGTGTCAATGGATCACCCATTGAAGTCAAAAAGTGGTAAATGCCAGAAGGACAGCGAAGTAAAGAATTTTGTAAAAGAAAAAATGTATTTGAATATAACTTAAAACACAAGAACTACATGGTGATATTAAAGGGTGATATTAAAGGTACAAAATATTCTAAATGTAAACTGTAAACGTGCGTTTGCATAGATGCACTTTAAGACACAGTAAATACTCTTTACGTCTTAGCCTATAGTGACAAAAAAAGTAAATAGAAGCCTGTGCATTCTTAAAGAAGAAAACTGAGTTTCTACTGCCTGGCCTAAGATTATTTTCCAGAGCCCATTATAATCAGTGTTTGCACTAAACTGAAGATGGCACTGACCTAAATCCTGTCTTCAGGCAAGCTAGGCAGTGAAAATAAGCTTTTCTTCCTTTCGCGGATACCTACCTGTATGGGACACAATATTAATGTTTAGGCACTTATCTTTTAGGGCAGATTTAGACCTTTGTTTCAATGTGATGCACCTATTTTAATGTACTTTGCTTTTAGGCCAGAATTATTCCATTGTGGTAATACATGCATTACCATAATGCACTGTCTTGCACAATGTACAGGTGTTGCAATGCCTTACACTATGAATAGGACTGTAACACATTAATGCAATGCATGTTAAAGCGGAACTTCACCCAAAAGGGAAGTTCCGCTTTTCCTCTCCCCTCTTCTGCCTGCCATATTTAGAACATATTTTTGGGGGGAGGGTACCTAGTTTTGACAGATACTTGCTCCCACTTACGCTTAGATCGCCTAGGCAAACCAAGCGGAAGTTCTCCTCCCCACAGCCTTCTGGGACACATCACAGATCCCAGAAGGCTGCTGGACCATTCACAAAGTATAACTCGCACATGCAGTGTGGGCAGCCAGCTGTGAGGCTAGGAGCCACAGCCGGCTTCCCACAAATAACAAGCCAGTGCCAGGGACTTGAAGACTGGTGAAGAACCAGCTATGGTGAGGATGGCGCTGGATCCTTGGACAGGTAAGTGTTTGTACAGTTTTTATAGCTGCTGACTTAGAAATTTTAGCAGAACTGACTGAAGAACCGCTTTAGCTCACTACTGTATGCTGCCATGCATTACGTTCCAGTAAAAGAATGTTTTATATGATAAATGGAACTCCAACCTGCTAATGAAGTGCACTGTCGTTGCAGTCAGTTCACGGCAACACACTACCATACGCTGCCATACGCTGCCATACATCGTCTGCGGGTATCAATAGATTCCTAACAATACCTCAGACACAGATCGACTGCCCTTTCACAGTTAACTGTCATATGCTAGAGGCAAAGTCTCTGACATGGGACGAGGCTTTTTTTCATGCGTAAGTGGGAGCAAGTATCTGTCAAAACTCAAACAGTGTATGAAACATGGACTTAGGATCCAGTCACAAAGCATAGACACTTGCAGACATGTTTGCTGCTGTAGGTAAGTGAGACTTTTACCAACCCCAAAAAAATTATACAAGCATTCTGGGATTGCGGGATGAATGGATAGTTAATACCTGAGAATTTTTCCTGTGTGGTTTTCATACGCTGTGTTGAGAAGTGACTGTGCCCAGAAAGAAAAAAAAAAAAAGAAACTGAGAAACAACAAGAAAGCTCTGTGAATGCATAATCACTTAGCAATCTGTTGATTTTAGCACCAGCCACAATATTATGTTGACAATGTGAGTGTTTTTGCTGTTTCAATGCTTGGAGCATGTAAGCCAGTTTAAGTAGAGCAGCCCTCTAATTTTTGTCCCTGAAATCTGCTGAAGGAGATTTGTTTTTATGAAGAAAATCGCGTCAGTTGCTGCACAGCGTAGAAGTCAGGATTTACTGGTACAGGTAAGGCATTCTGTGAACTGCAAGAGTCAGGCAGCCAAGATTTTATTTTAAAATTCATCTTACGGATTACTTGTGTAGGCCTCGTATGGCAGGATATTTTTCATTTCCTAAAGATATATTGTAAAGGACCTTTTGGTAAAGTACCGCTAGTGTTTTGCTACTTTTAAGATTTCTGTTTCAGCTATGACTTATAAATGCCTTGTATTATGTTCTTGCTTTATATTTGGGCCATAAGAGACTCCAGGTGTCAGTTTGTTTTCCTTTGTGACTTGGCAGAGGACAGCTGAGGTGGTGTCAAGGGGTTGTGTAGGCAATCAATTAAAGTAAGGAAATTGGTAAAGGTTAACATTACAACCTAGCATGGGTATCACTGCCTATTCTAACACATTTTACACAAAGATATAATATAACAATCAGTACCGACCAATAGTAGGAGGCACATTGGAATGTCATACCTAGGACAGCACTGAGCTGCCCTAGGATCTGATTTTATTCAGCCTGTTCATTCTGAGCTTATGTTCAGTTTTCCTCCAAATAACTGCAGTTTATCCTTGCACAGAACCAGTTAATTGGTTCTCTCATGACTCATATATACTGTAGAGCTTCTCCCATATAAAGAAACTAACCAGACTAAAGCTAATTTGCTGTAAGTAAGGGAACAACACAACTACTACCTGGGCAATAGAAAGGGCTCAGTTACATTTCCTTTAGGTCAGCGATTTAAATCAATCAATGTCTGGCACTCATCACATACGTATAAGGGATTTTCTGTTTCTACAGAGTTTTGAATCATAGAGTCCGACTATACGTGCTGATTCTAATAACATAAATGTCAGCTCCTTTAAGAAACCCTTTAAATTTTCAGGACATCACTTCCCTAACTGATCCACTTCTGCAGCTTAGAATATATATTTACGTAAGTAGTGACACTAAACAATATCCTTATTCTCCCATAAAAATCCATATACATTCACTACTTAATGGACCTGTTATCTATTTTACATTAAATTGTTTCTTAGTGGGTTTCTTGCCTCCTTGTTACATCCTTTGTGACCCCCAAACCTCTTATTTTCCCGCGTACTTCTGTTTGTTTGGAACAAGCAGTGCACATTAGTTGTGGTCTTGTGCACTGCCCTTTGCAAAATACATATCCCATAGTCCACCTTGGGAGAGAGCAAGAGAGGGTGGCTACATCCTACATAGGGTGGGTCCATGGAGAACAAATTAAGCCACCCTCTATCAGGAAGTTAGATCACAGCACAGAAAAAGGAATTTGGTGATTTGGAGGAAGTTGAGAGCAATAGACGGCTCTTTATTTCAGTTTACAATACATATCTGTTTTATTTTTAATTTTTTTTTAACCAGGGTTTAATGTCATTTTAGGAAAAGGCTAGAGATGGATTCGAGCCACTAAGGAACATGTCTCCAAACATATATGAGTTTCTTTAGAAAAAAACTTTAGATCTGCCATAGAGCAGAAATTATTTTGTGCAGGGAGTTAGCCAGTAAACTGCCCTGGGTTAGCCAGTAAACTGCCCTGGACTGACCTTATTGCACGTAAAATTGTTACTGAAATTTTTTGTCTCTGAATGACAAAAAAGAAACAAGCAAACATACTGCAATTGTTGGTGTGGTTGAGTTAGAAGATCTTATTTCTTTATAGAAAATCCTTTACTTATTCAAAAGAGCAAGTACAGAAAGAGGGAGTATTGTGAAAGCCTGACACAGATTTTTCTAGTGTTAAGATGCATAAATCCATGCCCTAAAATAATTATTATAGGTTTAAAATATCCCAACTGTCACAAGCATAGAGCTGCTGATAACAAAAACATCATCGTTTATTTTCATTCAGCTTAAAGTGGATGTAAACCCTCACATATACCCAGTGATGTGAACAGCCTCAGATGATACAAGGAAAGAAAACAAATCTCCCTACATAAGTTTTACATAGGTATCTGATGTCTGTCAAACGGAGGAGCCTGCAGTAGGCTTTTTTTTTCGTACACGATACCCATTCACATAGAGAGGGGGTGGTTAAAAGGGGCTTCCAGATTCCGATAAGCCCCACGCCCGCAGACCCCGATAACCACAGCCCAGGGTTGTTGGGAAGAGGCCCTTATCCCCATTAAAATGGGGACAAGGTGCTTTTGGTTGGGGGGGGGGCGCAGAGCAAAGCACCAACCCCCCCCCCCCCCATGTTGAGGGCATGTGGCCTGGTATGGTTCAATATACATCCTTCCCCCACTCCTTTCTCAATTTTGAACCAGTCAGTTGTTCCATGTCCTGATCTAACTGTGGCTTCTTGACTTGCATACAGGTTTTTCAGAAGACAGGTGAGGTGGTTTGGTATTCCCATTTCTTTCAGTATTTGTCACATCTTGTTGTGATCCACACAATCACAGGCTTTACTGTAGTCAATAAAGCAGAAGTAGACATTCTTCTGGAACTCCCTTGCTTTATCCATGATCCAGCGAATGTTGTTTTGATCTCTAGTTCCTCTGCCTCTTCGAAATCCAGCCTGTACTTATGGTAGCTCTCGGTTCACATGCTGCTGAAACCTAGTTTGTAGAATTTTCAGCATAACCTTACTAGTGTGTGAGATGAGTGCGATCGTACGGTAGTTTGAACATTTTTGGCGCTGCCCTTCTTTGGTATCTGAATGTAAACTGACTTCTTCCAGTCCTGTGGCCATTGTTGGGTTTTCCAAATTTGTTGGCATATTGAGTGCAGCACTTTAACAGAATCATCTTTTAGGATTTTAAATATCTCAGCTAGGATACCATCACTCCCGCTAGCTTTTTTTATTAACAATGCTTTCTAAGGCCCGTTTAACTTCACTCTCCAGGATATCCGGTTCAAAGTCAGTGACTGCATCATCATGGTTATATGTGACATTCAGATCTTTCTTGTATAGTTCTTCTGTGTATTCTTGCCATTTCTTCTTTATCTCTTCTGCTTCTGTCAGTTCTGATCACATATGCATCTGTCTGTTCTGATTACCTACCATCAAACAAATGCTTTTCAATGCTGTAAGGGAATTTGGGCTTGCTGGCTGGATTCTAACCTATCTGGTGTTCCCTTTAATATCATGTCATCATAAAAAGTTGTCATTTAAAATGTATATTCTATCTTGCTAATGATGCTAATGTAATGTTGTATGTTTACTTGTTTACATTGTTTACTTTGTTTACATGTCTGGTTCTTTCCATCAAGTTCCTGGACAATTTGACAGATCGGTTTTTATTTTCATGGCTATTTACGCCAAATATATAGTACAATAGAACATACAGAAATAGGTAGGATTCTGCTACAAAGTTTGTTGAGGTTCCTTGCAATGTATATAAATCACCCAGAGGGCTTTGTTTCTTTCTCAGCAAAAGTGTAGTTACTCTTTAAATTCTGCGAAGGGCATAGGGGGGTCATCTCATGTACTTTGGCAGCAGTAAATCAAATTGAGATGTTGGTTACAACAGGCACACATTGAAAAAACAGTTGTTATGTCATAACAGATGCTTTCTGCAAATATTTTTATAGCATTGCTCATTGCTTATATGTAACATCAGCTATACATATCTGACGTATAACCTACAATATTTACTTCCTTAATCATACCTATGATACTAGAAGAGCAGGGTTACATGAGACGTGAAGACAGGTAGTCATTGAAAGGATAATACGTCTGTTTTCTTCAAGTTTCATGTTTCTGTTAAAAAATGATCCTTTGCTCATGAATCTATAGTTAAAGGGATTACCAATCTGTTTTGGTTTAGATGTACACTTAAGTAATATATTCAGTGTATTCCTTGTCCCAGCTCTCTCTGCTGCTGGCGCTGATCCCTTTTCCTTTTTAACTGCCACCACATCCAAACCTTGCTATCAGGGAAGAGATTTATTTATCTATCATATCAAGGCTGCAGAATTGCAGGTCCTACAAGGTCTCAGATATCACCATGAGTGAAAGGTACTCTCACTCTCTGTTATTGATTTGCAGGAAACCAGGCCCACCGTGGTAGAAACAAAGATTCCTAGATTAGTCTTTTGTCTGGCAGCTTCAAGAGGAAGTCTTGCATCTGCTGATCGTGAGCCAGTAAATCTATTTGAATGCAAGGTCACCCAGGGTGTGGATTGTTGTTATTATAGGAGGACCAAATATTTCCCAGCCGCTGCATAAAACACCAATGACAACATGACAGTGCCTAGCAATCTGCTATCGAGAACACTGATTGACTTCTGCATTTCAGGCTGGCAGGATCTAAATTTAGTTCCTCTGCGCTGGCCTCCCCTCTCATTTTCGCTCGCATGGCACAGTAACATTTGATTAAATTGCTAGCTCTGACTTATGACTGGGAGGTCAGAAACAAGCCACTTTGCAACATGAGCTGTGTTGCTTATGGTGCTATCTTGGCATTATCACATGAAATATGACAAGTTGTTCTTCCCTGTCTTGTCCTTATTAAGCTCATCACAGTGTCCTGTGTTGTAAAAAAGAATCCCTTCAAGATCACTTCTGTAAACTTGAAACGGGTGAAGGTCTGGCTGGACCTTTCTGGATACCTTCGTTGGCTGTGTTTTTGTAGTAAAGAGACTGGCCTCCAGATACTTGCCGTTAGAAGAATATGGGTCAGTTTTAAATATAAAAAAAAATATGTGACTATAGCCAAGGATGAAATACAAAAACGAGAAAATGGTTGTTGGAATTTTTTAATGTATTATGAAAGTTACCAATTGTAAGGGCATCACATCCCATCAAAGGTACATTGGAAAGTTACAAGAAGTGGGGACTTTATAGGTGGCAAATCACAACTCCACAAATACATTTTTATGTAAAATAATTTTATTCAATTACAAAACTTTAAAAGCAACATCATTATAGTGTTGATTTAAAACCATCACACAGAATATCCAGCTCTACAGGTTTCAAGATATGGCTTCTTTAGGAGTCTTATGATTACTGCATAAGATATCAGAATATACAAAACATAAGTGGAAAAAGAAACAATCAATGTCTACATTGTAATAATCAAAATGGCAATAATGAGAACAATAATCATTCATATAAGTAGAGAATTGATTATGTTGGAGGAATGTAATAACAGGTTGCTTAGAAGCATCAAAACAACTGAAAGGCTTGTGCATCAGAGGGATCAACCCAGGAGGACATCAGTGACCATAGGAGGGACAGGCCCCATGTGTTAATACCTGTGAGGGGTGGTCATACTGCAATATAAATTCCTTTTCAAACTCTAGCAATAACTGGGAAGGGAGCATAGTCGATTACCACAATACCTTAGAAAGTAAGGGCATTTCAAGAACCCCACAGCCTCAGAATTGCCACTCAGACCCATTGTGAGGATAAGAGACCACCCCTTTAAAAGTGTCTTCACCCCCCCCCCCCCCCCCCCGGTTAAAAAGAGGGGGGGCAGATCCCCACTTGATTGTAAGGCTACAAAATTGCAAACATAGTGGGCTGTTATAATACTTTCATTGTGTAAAGAAGCCTCCCATCCACCACAAGATAGCCAATATAACCCCTTTAACCAGATATATAGTGACCGAGATGCAAACTGTCCACATTACCAAAGATCCATAAGAGCATGACCCACTCCCAGGATGGCCCATAGTTTTAGGGAGAGGCTGTTTGACTGAACCAGCAAGTCAGCTGGTAGATAATTATTTTTGCCCCATGTGAGGGCATTGACCTCATATATCCAGGACACAATGGATTTACTCAGAGCCTTGAATGGGATTTTTATCCCAGAAGGGGCATGGCTGATGGCAGTGGATGTTGGGGCTCTCTACAACTCAATCCCCCATGATATGGGTGTTCAGTTGTGAAGGGGTTCATCTCAGAGCACGGTATTTTGGCTGGAGCTTCTAACCAGTTTATCCTTGATCTACTTTGGTTTATTTTGACCAACAACATTTTCGTGTTTGGGCACTCCCATTACCTCCAGGTGCAGGGCATTGTGATGGGGACCAAATGTGCCCCATTATACACCAACCTGTACCTAGGAGGGTGGAAGCACGATTTGTTTTTAGGGAAGAACTGCAGGAAACTTTGAATAAGATTCTAGTCTGGTGCAGATTTATAGATGATGTTTTTCATGATTTGGACAAGCTCCTTCGAGGAGTTGCATGCCTTCTTGGAGGTACTTAAGTGCAACAGTTTCAATTTGAAATTCACAATAAACATCACCAGCAACTTATAAGTTACTTGGATATTAAAATTTTGTTCAACTCAGACGGCAGCTTGGGGTCTACCCTTTGTAGAAAGCTCTCCTCCAGCTCTCCTGCATGCTGAAAGTTCCCACCCGGCATCTTTATATATCTAGTATTCGATACAGCCAATTACCTCCACATTAAAAGGAATTGCAGTAAAATGGAGGATTGTGAAAAGGGGTCTAAAGCACATCAGATATGGTTAGCTGGACGAGGATACAGCAAAACCAAAAATCGGCTCTTCAGTCATTTTTTCAACTTTTCATCTATTAAATCTCCTGCCCTTGTTGTTTTAACTTTGGATTGTAAACTTTTTTTTTTTCTGCCAGTAAATACCTTATACAGCCCACTTTCTTGTCTGGTCATTAGCCTAGGCTTATGACATCATGCACAGCTCACTCTCTCACTCTCGTGAGAGTTTTCCAGGAAGTGAGGGGAGATAAGTCATAAGAGGGCCAATGAGAGCTGCAGGGTTGCAGAGCTGGAGGTGTGCCTATGTGTGTCTGTGTAAATCCAGAAAGTGAACAGGCAGCAGCTTCAGCTGACCACGGTTAAAATGGATGAAGCCAGACTTAGTGGAGGGAGATTTCTGCAGCATATTTGGCAAGTATAGAATCACAGCATATATAAAATAATATGCAAAGTGGTTGGAGAGAAAGCTTCATTATGGCAAATATGTTTTTATTACAAATTATGTGCGCAGACTGCAGTTCCTCTTTAGGAAAGGCTTATCGAGCCAAATGACAGGACAGAGACACCCTGATCGATAGTAAGAAAATCAATCCCAATACACAAAATGTAAGACTAATTACATGTTAATCTGGTCAACAATAGCAGCTTTGTCGATTCATGGAGAAATACTGGTACTTACTCCTGGTGAATGATATTGTATCTAAAGATGTTAATAATTATCCACAAATTACATTTAGAAGATCACATTCTCTAAAGGACTGATTGGTCCACAGTCCTTATTCGGCAAAAAAGGATGTCGAGGGACAGTATGTAAGTAAAAGAATACTGGTACTGGGATCCGATCCGACCAATTCATGGCTTTTGCGTACATGATGATGTCACAAGCGTAAACTTTGCCGTACGCTTTTTGTCACAATTGACGTCATTGGGGGCAAACAGTATTCTTTTACATATATGCTTGTCTTTATGACTTATCTTGTGAGTGATTAGCATTCCTCTTTTTTTTACAATAAGTATGTCATACAATTTTACATTATGTGGGTTTTTTCCAATTTAATTCCCCTACATGTTATGATGGAGCAATCTTTATCATTACTTGATACTTTATTGACACTTTCAAAGGGGTGGTCTCTCATCCTCTCAATAGGTCTGAGTGGAAATCCTGAGGCCCTTACTTTCTAAGGTATTGTGGTACTCAATTATTCTCCCTTCCCAGTTATAGCTTGAATTTGAAAAGGAATTTATATTGTGGTATGTCCACCCCTCACAGGTATTAACACATGGGGCCTTTTAATGCGTTGTGATTTGGCACCTATACACTCCCTACTTGTTGTAGTTTTCCTGTAATGGAAATTTGTAAGTTATGTATACAATTATATACAGAACTTACACATTTCCATTACAGTCTCCTCTCTTTTGATCAATATTTTCATCACTAACCATACCTGCTATCACCTTTAACCTGGAACCTCCATACGCTTAGATGGAGGTAGTCCTGGCCAAAGAGGCAAAACTCCATTGTGAAGAAAATAATAGCTGAGCAGCTTTTTCATTACAAAATTACTTTTCATTGTGAAAAACAAAATGATTGATAAGACGTATTTACAGAGTACTGGCTGTACACTCCTGTGGCCAGAATGGCCTTCTAGCTTAGTTGTTGGCATGCTGACTTATCAGCATATGTAAACACAGACAATTCTACCTAAAATGGAAGACATACAAAGGACAAATATGACTTTAACATGGCTGAACTACTTTTCAAATGGAGATATTATATATATATATATATATATATATATATATATATATATATGTATATATATATATATATATATTATATATATATATATATATATATATATACAGTGGTGTGAAAAAAGTGTTTGCCCCCTTCCTCATTTCCTGTTCCTTTGCATGTTTGTCACACTTAAGTGTTTCGGAACATCAAACCAATTTAAACAATAGTCAAGGACAACACAAGTAAACACAAAATGCAATTTGTAAATGAAGGTGTTTATTATTAAAGGTGAAAAAAAATCCAAACCATCATGGCCCTGTGTGAAAAAGTGATTGCCCCCCTTGTTAAAACATACTATAACTGTGGTTGTCCACACCTGAGTTCAATTTCTCTAGCCACACCCAGGCCTGATTATTGCCACACCTGTTCACAATCAAGGCATCACTTAAATAGGAGCTGCTTGACACAGTAAGGTCCACCAGAAGATCCTTAAAAGCTACACATCATGCCGAGACCCAAAGAAATTCAGGAACAATTGAGAAAGAAAGTAATTGAGATCTATCAGTCTGGAAAGGGTTATAAAGCCATTTCCAAAGCTTTGGGAATCCAGCGAACCACAGTGAGAGCCATTATCCACAAATGGCGAAGACATGGAACAGTGGTGAACCTTCCCAGGAGTGGCCGGCCGCCCAAAATTACCCCAAGAGCGCAGCGACGACTCATCCAAGAGGTCACAAAAGACCCCACAACAACATCCAAGGAACTGCAGGCCTCACTTGCCTCAGTTAAGGTCAGCGTTCATGCCTCCACCATCAGGAAAAGACTGGGCAAAAATGGCCTGCATGGCAGAGTTCCAAGGAAAAAAACCACTGCTGAGCAAAAAGAACATCAAAGCTCGTCTCAATTTCTCCACAACACATCTTGATGATCCCCAAGACTTTTGGGACAACATTCTGTGGACCGATGAGACAAAAGTGGAACTCTTTGGAAGGTGTGTGTCCAAGTATATCTGGCGTAGAAGGAACACTGCATTTCAGAAAAAGAACATTATACCAACAGTAAAATATGGTGGTGGTAGTGTGATGGTCCGGGGCTGTTTTGCTGCTTCAGGACCTGGAAGACTTGCCGTGATAAAAGGAACTATGAATTCTGCTGTCTACCAAGAGATCCTGAAGGAGAATGTCCGACCATCTGTTCGTGTACTCAAGCTGAAACGAACTTGGGTTCTGCAGCAGGACAATGATCCTAAAACACACCAGCAAGTCCACCACCGAATGGCTGAAGAAAAACAAAATGAAGACTTTGGAGTGGCCTAGCCAAAGTCCTGACCTGAATCCTATTGAGATGTTGTGGTATGACCTTAAAAAGGCCGTTCATGCTCGAAAACCCTCTAATGTAACTGAATTAGGACAATTCTGCAAAGATGAGTGGGCCAAAATTCCTCCAGGACGCTGTAAAAGCCTCATTGCACGTTATCGCAAACGCTTGGTTGCAGTTGTTGCTGCTAAGGGTGGCCCAACCAGTTATTAGGTTTAGGGGGCAATCACTTTTTCACACAGGGCCATGATGGTTTGGATTTTTTTTCACCTTTAATAATAAACACCTTCATTTACAAATTGCATTTTGTGTTTACTTGTGTTGTCCTTGACTATTGTTTAAATTGGTTTGATGTTCCGAAACACTTAAGTGTGACAAACATGCAAAGGAACAGGAAATGAGGAAGGGGGCAAACACTTTTTCACACCACTGTATATATATATATATATATCCCTTACAATTAAGTAATTGGATCAAAAAGTACCCTAGATCGCGAGAGGAAAACAAATCAAACACAGAAATTTCTTTAATTTAGTCATTTTTGCAGTGTCTGGTGTGGATCCAGGTGACTTTTCCTTTTGCACAACTGTACATGAAATAGATGCTGTATTGAGTCTCCAAATATTTCCTTATATAGCCTTATATATAAATGTCTCCTAACAATCCACAAGTCACCTGGCTTTAGTTTTAGATCCTTCCAAACTTTTAGGATCCGGAATTGGGGAGAAAACACATAAATGAGTTTGTCGAAAACCTTAAAAGATCAGCAATGTTCTCTGTGAGATCCGAATGGAGGACTTCAGCTGCTGAGACAAAATATAAGCAAGTGAGTAACACACTCCCAAACCAAATCCCATAGGGAGAGAGTCCAACATCCCCTTAGGGGCTTGATAAAATATAATCTCAAAACTTCTAGTAAGGACTCTCCTATAAAAATTATTTCCTATGTTACTCTTTGTAAATACTGCACTCTGGACATCCAGAAAACATGTCCATACAGACAAAATGTATACTCATAAGATCCTGACTTGGGCATCTGGATATATCTTTTTGTAATCTCTGGAAGGGATGTTCAGCTTTTGGTAACACCTTTGGTAACAGGTAAAACAAGAAGTGGTATGTTATAAAAACAATTGTGGAGAACCCTGGCTCTATCCCACGCTCATTTACTCAGGCAACCATAACTGCTTGTGACTGATGACACGGTCCATGTGTCAAGCTGGAGGGAAAAGAGTGTCTGGCAGACATAAATGATCACCTTTTCCAAAGTCCTGTTTCATAAGAAGTTGCCCCCTGTGGACCACTTGTTCTTCTCGTTCTGGGGTCCTTAAAGTTGAATTATTAATCCCAGCTATACTGGGCCAGAACTAGGGTGGAATCCGTGAGTTGCACAGACCCAGCAAGTGTCCGGGGCTGTAATGCAGCATCCTTAGTCACCTGGTCTCCTTCCATGTGTGAGCTTTAAAGTTAGTATGGCTACCTCAGCAAGAAGCTGGAAGGCTGAAAACAGCCAATCAAATTAACTTAGCATGCTTGATTGGTTTACCTGCCGAAGTAAAAACAAACTTCTTGCCCTTCAAATGGAACCAAAAGCCCTCTATATCTCGACTATCTATATACATTTATATACTCTTTTTATATCCCACAGGCTTTTCTAAAACATGGAGCTCTGCTTCTTGAGCTGGGGGAAAAGGATCCAATGACTCTAAATACAGAGTATCCTTCTGGGTGATAAACTGCATACTCAGTATAAAACCGGGAATAACTCTACAAAAAATTAAATATCTGGGTCTTCAGGGAGTGTGTCCTGCACTGGGCTCACAGCAGCTGATTCCAATTAACAACCTCATCTTAATCTTTTGTTTCTCTCAATAAGGGCTTATTGTATAAATGTAAAATTACAAAATTGTTATCATAATCTAAACTAAACCCATTTTACAAATTTCCCCAATAACCTGTATTTCATTTCCAACCAAAGGTTGTCTAAACCAGTTACAATATATCTATATTATTAATACAATTGTTAAACTCATATTAGAAATTAATGCTCAAATGATAATCTCAATATCATACCCTAATACTAATATATATCCACAGATCCATTTCCTTAAATGAGGACATTTTCCACTATCAAAGGATATTAAATTTGTGTAATACACAGTTAAATGTAACCTTCATTTTACCATGTTTGGAAAACAGATTCAAAAATAATTGTGATCACGTTGTTTATCATTAGATTAATTAACCCAGCACATTTTGTTATAAATGTTTTGTCTAAAAAACAAAAATTGGCGTGGTGTCCTTCCAGCTTATCACTGATCTCTCATCCCAGCTACATTCTTTCATGAGAGCGCAAAGGAGGGGGTCCCATCTGCATACATGACACACACAACGATAGAACTAAAGGTTCCAGAATTCACACACATACATGAATATCTCTCTAAAATCGCTTACATTTTTTCCCATTTGTACACAGCACATGCATATCATTCTCTCACTTTCTTTTAACTCTTAATTTCCCTGCTTAACTTCTGCTTTCTTTATTTTGTTATGATATCCTTTGCATTCCATGTATTGTTATCCCATACTTCATATACTGTACCTTCTATGATCAGATGGGCAGCCATATTGCTCATCCCATCTTCCCTCTCTGACAACATATAAAGTATTCTGTTTTAACTCTCATTACTCTGTTTTAACTTAACTAGTTGTAGTGCCTGACCCCAAATTCATCCCACAACTTAACATGAAAACGTCCCTTTCTTTTTAGTGTTAATTGTCACCCTTGATCCCTCCTGCTCACGTAGGTAGCTGTTATTCTGCATGATTCTTAGTCCCTGTTGACTTTGGTGGTAACCCAGTTACCCATTGTGGATCCCTGTCCACTTTAACCATTAATCTAGGGGCTCAGTATAGGCGAAACCACACCTTCGGTTCATATATAGCGCTCCTCTTGCGCTGTGTATTTTTGAGGGTCTCTTACCCTTCATTCCCTTACTTAGTTTAATGCCCATAATGACTGGCCAGTCTTCTCTACATGTGCCTATACCCTCTTGCCTCTAAACTACTTTATCTAGCAGATGTACTACATGTACCTCAGAACAGCACTATTCGTCCCTTTGTTATCTATAACACTCCGATGGACAGTAGACAGGGACAACATAACATATAACCACCAATCAATACAGTTCGTTTAAGGGGAGTAAATATTCCTTTAAATATCGTGCCTGGGGGGTCCCCTTGGCCTGCCTGTAAAGTAGCAAATTTTTTCCATGTTTAGAAAAGTACCGCAGCAAAATGAAATTTCTAAAGGAAAAAATGTCAAATGTAAAATTATTGTATTGCCAGATCCCGACAATATACATAAAAAATCAACTAAAAAAACAGCGTGGGTCTGGTATGGATATTAAGGTGAACTTTTTTTTCTAAATGGAAGGGGGGAACCCATGCTGTTTTTTTCTGAATTCTGTCATAGGGCTTCCCTTAACCACTTTAATATAATATATTATATATTGTACACTGCACTATATATCCTGCACTGTATTATATATGCTAAACGGACTGCACTATATACTCTGCTAAAAAATTGGGCCTTAGGTGTTGGTGGTGGCAGAACACAGCAACCCCTTACAGTTACTCTTGTTGGGTGCAGGAACAGTCCCTGCTATTAAATATTATTTTAAAAATTGTAATTACATGCCCCTGTTAAACAGGGGCAGAGACATTGGGCCTTAGGTGTTGGTGGTGCCAGATAACTGTAACCCCTCAGTTACTTTTGTTGGGTGCAGGAACGGTCCCTGCTGTTAAATGTTATTTAAAAAATTATAATTACATGCCCCTGTGAAACAGGGGCAAAAACATTGGGCCTTGGGTGTTGATGGTGGCAGAACACAGTAACCCCTCACAGTTACTTTTGTTGGGTGCGGGAACGGTCCCTGCTGTTAAATATTATTTCAGAGGCTGCTTGCCCTCTTTTAGTAGCCTGTGAGCGTCTGCCTCTACTTGGAGGCCTTCCGGACATGATGGGTGTTTTTTTTTTAAAACCGCACTACACTGTTTTATATACTGTGTACACCGCCTGAAGAGTATTTGAAAATATACACCACCGAATGCACTGTATATATAGGCTACGCTGAATGTAGTGTATGTGTGTGTGTGTGTGTGTATATATATATATAAGTCTGACTGTATATATATATATATATATATATATATATATATATATATATCAAATACACTGTCTGTACTGACTGAATATAGAGTTTACACTGTATATATTGGCTATACTGAATGCAGAGTGTGTGTAATATATATATATATATATATATATATATATATATATATATATACTAGTCTGACTGTGTATATTTATATCAAATACACTGCCACTAACCTGCCTGCCTAATCTAGCTCAATCTCTCTATCTCCGTCCACTATAACACACTATACGGGAGCTGTGTAAGCAGCCTTATATAGTTTGGGGTGTGGACTTAGTCCCCCTGAGCCATGCTTAGCCCCTGCCTTTGGCCAATTATGGCTCTCGCTGAGGAGCGTGCTGTGATTGGCCAAAGCATGCAGGTCAGGTGTATGCTTTGGCCAATCATCATACAGCAATGCACTGCAGTCTTGCAGTGCATTATGGGGTGCTCGGTGAACGGGTGAACACACAATGTTCGAGTCGAACTTACGTTCGACTCGAACTCGAAGCTCATCTCTAGTCATAGACACTCATTAGAAATTTGTGTCCTGTCTACACAACAAATGGCACAACTTGTGACAGTTTCACGTAACTGATAGTACGATGTATATGAATCTGTTGCAGAATTGCAACTCAGACACAATGTTTTTTTTTTTTTACTAAAGCTGGAGAGTGCAAAATCTGCTGCAACTCTACATAGAAAGCAATCAGTTTCCATTTTATTGCCAAAGCTAAATTGAACAAGCTGAAGTTAGAAGCTGATTAGCTACCATGCACAGTTGTACCAAATTCTGAGTGCACTGGTTTTATTATATCTCCCCCAATACTCCCAACAGAGGAGGTCTAATTTACCTCCACTTTTCTTTCACCAATATTACTTATTATTTCCTAATTAACTGTATTTGTATCAAATCTGTATCACGCATCAGGATAATGGAGTTGTCCTTGTTAGCAGAAGCAGTAGAGAGAGTTACAGTGCACAAAAGTTTTCCTGGAATCAAAGCATAAATTTTTACCTACACTTTAAAAACAGTAATGCTCACGAATCAATGTAGCAGTAGGAGTAGAGCAGATGTTCCATTTTCTTGCATTTACAGCAATATACATCTTTTGCAGGGCAAGCAGCATGGTTTGCATTGTGCTGTGCTGAAGCAGTACTTCTGTGTATGTGCAGCTCTGTTTTGCAGTATGAACAAATCCATTGTAGTTCCATTGTATTGGGCCTGAGTAGGTGCTGTATAATGCCCCGTACACACGGTCCGACGGAAAATGTCCGATCGGACCATGTTGTCGGAAAATCCGCCCGTCTGTGGGCTCCATCTGACTTTTTCCGTCGGATCCTGCTCTCAAATTTTCCGACAACAAAATCCGATCAGACTTTTTCCGATCGTGTGTAGAGAATTCCGACGGACAAAGTGCCACGCATGCTCAGATCAAATTACGAGACCAAAGCTATTGGCTAATAGCCTCTACGTAGTTCCGTTGTACGCAACAAACGTCACCACGTTCAGAATGATCGGATTTTCCGTCAACTTTGTCTGACCATGTGTAAGCAACACCAGTGTCGGACAAAATCCGTCGGAAAAAATCCGACGGATTTTGTGGCCGACCGTGTGTACGGGGACTAAGAGGCAGATGACAAACTATGAACTCAAACACAGTGTAAACATACAGTACATGCACAAAGTGCCCCAAGCAGCAAATGGATCTAGGCCCCTGCATTGGTAAGAGAAAATGAATCAGAGCCAATAAACTACTGTAGCGGTGCCCTCATGGGGTCACTATGTGTTCTAGCATCCACACATTTCACCCTGCTGGTCAGAGATTCATTTTGGCACACTTTCCTGGACAATGAACAGTCTCTTGCTTGTTTTTATTAGGGGATTCAATTTGGATGGGGAAAAAGAACATGGGATGCCCAGATAATGAATACTTAATATTACTCAATAATACTCAATGAAATCAATGTTGGTTGAGTCTAGATTTGACAGTCTTTTCCTCTGCACATTTCCTCCAGCACACTACGTGAGATCACTTGCTTCACTTCACTGTCCAAATCTAGGTTCCTGTCTCCATTAGCACATGGCTAGGCCTCACTCTGAATAAGTCCTAATGTTTTCCTAATAGCCCATTACAGGCAAGGGTCTGCAGTCTCCTTTGAGGTAGCAACCGTTTTAATAGAGAAGAATAAATGTGCTAACTGACACTTGGTGGACTACTGATCCCAGCACGTCCGATGCAAATCCTGCCAGCCCTCATGGCATGGATCCCTTCTGAATGACTTTTTTTGGCAGTGCTGCCAACTGTCCTCTTCCTGCTCCTGTTCCAGGACACCTCAATGACCGTGTAGAGAGAGGCTCACTCCCAGATCCCGAGCTCCAGGCCTGAGTCCACCCCCCCCCCCAGAAAGGGGGTTCCCTCAGACCACGACAGTCTAACACTCCCATCATTCACTTCTTCCATCCGAAAACTCCTCCCACAACAGGCTGACCATGGGTATATACAGGAGGCCTGCTCCCTGCCAATCCTAGTTGGGGATTGGTCAGGGATCCCACATACACCCCATGTCACTGTAGCTCTCTGCCCTGCCTCTTTTCCAGAACCTTCTGAAAACCAGAGGAGGCGCCCAAGAGCTGAAGCACATGTCAGTCACCTGCTGCTACACTAAATCACTCCCCTTCCCCCAGATCAAAACAAACAGGCCTGCCTAAATTTACCTGTGCTGACAGTACAAAACAAACCCACTACTCTAGCACCTACCTACCTAAGGTAGAGGGTGCTACACTCAGCCCTGCCAGAATACAGCTGGTCCCCAGCTGTGAAAAAATAATAGAAAAATGGCTCCTGGGCCCAGGAGCAAGGACATCCCATGAATTAGTTGGGTGGGGAAGGGAAATAACTTGGACAGGGCTATGATACAAATAAATTACGTACAAAAATAAATATGTACAATTTTTGTCACATATATACACTGTACATTTCCAATATACAACCCTAACTACAGGTCCCTGCAGCTAGACATTTGAAACACTTTTGAGCCAGAGCATTGATCCCGCAGGAAGAATACTCAGACTCATAAATTTCTTGTCCTCTGAAGCGATGAAGAGGGACAGCCGTCCCATCTCTGAAGGTCCTAAAAGAAGACATAATGCATCACATCTTACACTTACATACTAACTGTACACTATAGATCGTTACTAGAAGGGGGTTATGATCCCTCCAGCAGAGAAATCAAATCAACACCACCACATATATTTCCCACTTGCTATCATTCTGTCAGAAGGGAACTACTTAATCCTAAAACAGAACAATAGCAAACATATATGAACAATTGGTAACCAGTCCTTCTTTACTCCTGATAAGAGGTGCCCCTCCTTGGACAAAATAATGCAAAGAGGTGGGCAGGGACAGTACACCCAAAGAGTCCATGATCAACAGTCCTTCCATCAGGCACATTTGGGGGCAGGAAAAGGTTGTCCCTGCAAAAAGAAATGTCAAAGAGGAAAACCCCTCATAACCCTACCACTTCCTGCAGTCCTGGTGGCTGCTTCTATGGTGGCTGCATGGCACAGCAGTCCTCCTCACACGTAGAAGCAGGGATACGGCAACCTCCTCCTGCTCTCCCCCTCCTCTCTGACAGAGACCGAGTGGCTCCTGGTAGGCCGACCCGCCTTTACAACCAGGACTCGATCTCGATAGATGGCACGTTCTAGCTTCCATTCCTCCCGACTGTCCACGAACTGGGTCCAGACATCACTTTCTGGCACCCGCAAAGGCCTTGGGACGTGCAGAAAATCACAGACAAGGTCATCCTCCCACTCTCCCCGGGAGTTCTCCACGATGTCCATTATCTTGGAAGGGACATATGGATAGTCCAGACCCCACTCCAGAGCAACCCTTCTCTGTATCTCCCTCTGGAAGTGAGAAAACCTGGACAATTCATTAGGCTTCCCCTTTCCTGGCAAGACACATGCATCCTGGGACTTTACCACCCACAGCCTGTAGGTGGGTGCTCTGGTCTGGGTAGCGGAGGGTCTGCTTTCAAAGAGTCTTCTGCAAGGGATAGGGGTCCATACTGTGGGCTGAGTACTTTCTCCTGCCTCTGACTGGGTCTCTGTGGGATGGGAACCTCCTTTCTCCCACTCCTCCTCTTCGGAACTCTCCTCAGGGGATGACCCTCCAAAGACCCAAACTTTTCCAGTATTCTGGGGGAACCCCAATCAATGACCTGGCCCTCGCTTACATCATCCAGCTTACCTGGAGGTACATCTCCCTCTAGCATGGGCTCCTTCCAGAGAGACACAGCAAGGGACTTAGAGCAGCCCGGCTCTTCAGTGATGTCATCTGGCTCGCAACACCTCTCCGCCTTTGGTTGGTGATCTCTGGCCCTCTCCGGCCCTCTCCGGCCCTCCGAGTCTCCTGTGGCTGCAGCATACAACGTCCTGAAAGCAGGTTGACATTGCAGTACCTTGACTCCTGCTGAACAGGTCCCAGCCTGGTTAGTGGCTCCCCACAATGGGCGCACTGGGCCCAAGCAGTCACTCCCGCCATTAGGATCCGGCACTTGGGACAGAGTAGACACAGCTGCTCCACTCCTTCAATCACCCCCAAAGCAAGCCCTCTGCGAATCTCCAGTCGAACGCCAGTGTCTACGAGCGCCTGCTCCTGCATGTCAGGTAACAACTGCGACATGGGCATCAGCCAATTGCCCTCTGCCATCTTCAGCCTCCTTGTGGTGTCTGCTGCTAGCTGGAACTTGTTAGCTTCCTCCAGGGCATGGCTCCGCCCTCCAACTCCCCGTCTGCTCGGCGCCTGAGGAACTGATAAGCGGGCACCATTCTGCATGCACTGCGTTAACCCCTTGTGGAACAAGCTGGAGTTAGCAGGCATGCTGATGCTAGCAGGTTTAGCCCAGACATGTTGCTCGGTGCGAACTGCGCTCAGTAACTTGAGACTGATAGCAGGTGTATTGTCCAGTGGTTGCCTATGGCAACAATAAAGTCAACTACCAATGCCTCCCTGTAAAGGACTGACTTAAAATAGTCCCGCCCGCAGGCATCCCCAAGCTGCTTCCTATCACCCAGGGTAACACTAGACATTCTCACCCACTCTTTACTGTTGTCAAGCAGGAGTTTGAAGTAAAGTTCAAGTTTTCTGTAATCCAGTGGTAAATGTCCACGACATGCAGAACGCTGGACATATTTTTAATCCATGGACGCAATCGCCCGCCACGGGCGACGGCACATATTTTACAGTCACTAAATTGTAGATTAGGTACAAGTGTCCGCCCCAACACTGAATTGCAGGCAAACACACAGTCCTTTTTCCCAAAGTCTCCCCTCTTCTGCGTTGCTAGGGGTGATGACCAGCAGGTTAACTGTGAAGGTGGATCTCTGTGGGACCTTCAAAATGTAGTGGTACCCTCATGGGGTCACTACATGTTCTAGCATCCACACATTTCACCCTGCTGGTCAGAAATCCATTTTGGCACACTTTCACAGACATTGAACAGTCTCTTGCTTGTTTTTGTTGTTTTTATTAGGGGATTAAACTTGGATGGGGAAAAGGGACATGGGATGCCCAGATAATGAATACCATACTTCTCAATGAAATCAATGTTGGTTGAGCCTAGATTTGACAGTCTTTTCCTCTGCACATCTCCTCCAGCACACTACTTGAGATCACTTGCTTCACTTCACTGTCCAAATCTAGGTTTCTGTCTCCATTAGCACATGGCTAGGCCTCATTCTGAATAAGTTCTAATGTTTTCTTAATAGCCCATTATAGGCCGGGGTCTGCAGTCCCCTTTGAGGTAGCAACCATTTTAGTAGAGAAGAATAAATGTGCTAACTGACACTTGGTGGACTACTGATCCCAGCACGTCCGATGCAAATCCTGCCAGCCCTCGTGGCTGCCACGACTTGACTCCAAAACAACACCACAGTCTCTTCCTCTGGCTCCACATCCAAATGCTGGCATGTCTCTCCCAGAGCTTCACACTGTGCTTCTCACTTACAGACCCCGACATGGATCCCTCCTGAATGACTTTCCTGGCAGTGCTCCCAACTGTCCTCTTCCTGCTCCTGTTCACCACCCCCAGAAAGGGGGTTCCCTCAGACCACAACAGTCTAACACTCCATCATTCAGTTCTTCCACCCGGAAACTCCTCTCACAGCAGGCTGACCATGGGTATATATAGGAGGCCTGCTCCCTGCCAATCCTAGTTGGGGATTGGCCAGGGCTCCCACATGCACCCCATGTCACTCCAGCTCTCTGCCCTGCCTCTTTTCCAGAACCTTCTGAAAACCAGAGGAGGCGCCCAAGAGCTGAAGCACATGTCAGTCACCTGCTGCTACACTAAACCACTCCCCTGCCCCCAGATCAAAACAAACAGGCCTGCCTAAATTTACCTGCAATGACAGTTAAAAAACCCACTACTCTAGCACCTACCTACCAAAGGTAGAGGGTGTTACACTACCCATTTATATAATAAAAATATACTGTGTTCTTTATACAGTAGTTTGTTAAAGTGTTTTTATAAACCTCAGACATGAAATATGAACAAAGCATATCCCTCTGTAGTGTGTACTTGTCTCAGTTAAGAGGACTAAGTGTAATTTCTGTCTGCTGCTTTGTTCCTCTGCTATCTGCGTGAGTCAATTCTGTCAAGTTTTCCTGACACCAAGAGAAAAAAAGTGACATGGGAGAAATCTCCAGCTGATTGACAGCCTCAGCTCTGTTCCTGTGAGCTGTGTGGTGGGGTGTGTGACCCTTCCCTCCAATCATCTCCCAGAGCTCCCCTCACTGAGCTCTGCAGAGTGTAACTTCAGCTCTCTGTTCTCTTTACTCTGAAAGACACGTTTTATAAATTCTGGACTTTTAATGGCAGAAGACAAGACTGCAGATAAACAGATATTACTTATGTAGGAGGATGTGTTTCATCTCTGTGTATCGCATGAGGCCAGTCACTTCACTGGATATATGTAAGGGTTTACAACCATTATTATAATGGCATTTTTGTTATTCTTTTGTTTTGTTTTTTATAAGAGTCAGTTAAATCAAAATTCATATTTTAGTTTAAATAGAAGCAGGCAAGTTCAATCACTAGCAGCGTTTATCTCCCAGGACCACCATGTGTGACATTCAGACACTTTTCAGCTAAGCAGCTATTAAACGGTGCTTTCTTTCTCCTTGCTGATTTTAAACCTATTTTAAATTATGAAGATTACTTCAGAAGAAATGAGACTCTCTATAGTAGTGAGTCTCCAAGGTGGGAGAGCAGTGTAGTAAACTGGGGAAAGGAGACTTTACCACTGGAATTCCTGGAGATGCAAAAAGTGTGTGTGTGACCAATTGGCTGAATTGTTTTATCTGCTTACTCCATAGTTCTTGGGTTAAGTGTGTATATTTCTGTAACCAAAAACACTTGCTAAGTTCTCTCATAGTGAGAAAATATAAATATTTCCAAAGAGTCTCTTTTGATACTTAAACATTTTAAACCATGTGTAAACCCCCCTGACTGCCAGAGGCATTGGCGGTACCCCCAGGGATAGGGTGGGCTGACATTTCACCTCAGGGGTAAGACTCTTAGGTGTGGTGGGACATGTGGACAGATGGGCACCAGTTACTTTCAGATAAAACAAGATTTTATTACTCACAGTTATATGGGAGAGAGGGTTAGGGTTGCAGATGCTCAGGACTAAAGCAGAATTTCTGTACACCATACTGCACATCACACGGAAAAAAAGCCTTTAAGTCAGGACAGATGCACATGTGATAAAATTCCTAAGCAATCATCACTCATAACAGCTTCCATTTTCTGCAGGGGAGTCAACTATCCTCCATGGGACATTATCCTGCCTCCAATGAGGATCAGCAGCACCAGGTCTCAGCTTCAGTTCTCATCACTTGCCAGGCCCCCTTCAGGCTAGGCAGGCCTAAATCAGCAGCTCCGTCACGTGCCCCCTCCCCAGGCCAGAGCCAGGAAGTAAGAGAGCTTGCATCAACTAGCCCCAAATATTTACACCCTTTCCCATAATGCACCATTGCCAAAGGAAACTAGTGATGGGCTGGGAAAAGATATGAATATTAATATCTACTGTAAGATCTCTCATTAATCAATAATACTAGAGACAACAGTGCCACCTATTGATAAAGGGAGAACTGACAGCCAGGCTGAACTTGGGAGAAGCAGAGTAAACCACAGACTACAAATTAGCACTGGCTGACTACAGCCATGCAGAACTCAGTTTAGACACTCCTGCTTAAAATCGACCTAAAGTTTTTTTTTTATCTAAATGCATTTCCTGCATTAGGCTACAAAAAACCTTGTGTCACAGAATCCCCCCAGCCCCTCCCTATACTTACCTGAGGCCAATCTCGATCCAGTGCTGTGCATGTGAGCAACAGCTCTCTCCCACCTCACAGGGCAGATTGAAAACAGAGGAAGCCACTGTCAAGCAAATTCGGTGATGAGGGAGCAAGGGAAAGGGCGTCAATGGATGCAGACAGGGTGGCTTGGGAGCGAGCCCGCATGAGTGCGCCCATAAAAATTTGCTTTCTATTGGGGCACTCAGCAAGGGAGAAGAGCCAGGAGTGCCGACGGAGGACCCCAGAAAAGGAGGTTTGAGGCTACTCTGTGCAAAACTATTGCACAGAGCAGGTACAGTAATTATTACATGTTTGTTATTTTATAAAAAAACAAAAGCTTTACAATCACTTTAAGGCAGGGTGGCTAAACATACATCAACTGCATGCACTAGATGCATGTGAAGCCACACTGCATTTCACTAACATTTGCAAAAACTCATCTACCTCTTTGTCCCCTGCTCCATCTGTCCACCACTTGTCATGTGAGGCTTCAATAAAAGGACTTTTGGAAGTGCAGCTGTCTGGAATCATTTCCTTATGTTACACAGCATGCGAGCTGGGCTAGCACCTGACTAGTGTGTGTGGGGATTAACCAGACACTCACTCACCTGGAGCGGCTTTTCTTGTTTTATTATAAAAAGAAAAATTTGCGCTAGGTGAAAATATAAATCTGATTGAATTGATAAATAAAATGTGAAGGATGTCCTGCAGCTGAACACTATAACCCTGATAGGGGGCACAAGTAAAGCGTATAGAGAAAAAAGTGCAGCGCTGGAAAAATAAATGTAAAATGTGACATTTACAAACACAAAAACTAAAGTGATGCCTTTACAGAAAATACAATCAGTAAGAATATTCAAAATCTATACAAGTGAATCAAACGTGTCCATAAACATATGATGGTCTAAGTTTGCCCAAAATTATGAGACTATCATAGACCAAAAAATTTAATATATATATATATATATATATATATATATATATATATATATATATATATAAGTGTCCAAAAAGGTATATATTATAATATGATGACTTGACTACCGATGTGTAAATGTAGCATTCACTGCATGTGTTGCCCTTCACCTTAGTGGGATTAAAGGCTTAACAGAGAGCCCTTTAGATAGGCTTGGTAGAATCAAACGATGAAATCCTTGGATACTCCCTCCAGCAGACGATCCACGGCCGTCAGGAAAGATATCCTTCATAGATGTCCAAACGAAGGCAAGAACCAATCACTTCTAGGATATTAGGTACACATCAATAGAAATTTCCCCCATGCGTGTGCCACAGATATCCAGTGGGGTTCTGGTAATTTGGGACCGCATATAGTGATAGAAAACCGAGGAGAGAGAAAAAACTCCAATAGTTCAGAGTATCCTTTTAACTCACTTTATTAAAAGTAATATACAAAAGGACAGAGAGGGTCCACTAGGTAATACAGCACCTCATCCCTTGGTATAAAAGTATCAACAAGGAGGGGATGGTGGACTAGGGATTATAGCGGTTCAAGAGTAATGTGGAAGAGTCGGGGTTAACTCACAGTTCAATGCTCATAATACTTATTAATTAGTAAAACGGTTTTTATTACATATAGAAAATTACATCAATACACAAAAAAAGAGAAAAAAAAATATATATATATAGGAAAAAATTGACAATATATATTTTTTTTTTTTTTTTAGCAAGACTCAATCATATAAATCATGACAGATAATAATTATTAAAATTTCATTTACAACGGCATGTAATCATTGATATAGAAAACAGTACAGAGTTAGCAATAGGTTCAAGTTATGCACATGAAGTTAAAGGTGCAATTCACATTTACTGTGAGTAAGATGACCTGAGATAGACTAGGTGAGTCTTAGTAGACAATTCCGACATGTTTCGCCATGACAATGGCTTCCTCAGGGTGCGTCTACTTTACGTAATTAATATATCTAGTAAAGAAAGCATCATAATTAGTTCAATTCAGTAATGGGTAAGATAAAGAATTAGACCCATTTATATAAAAAGAGAAAAAAATAACAAATTTCTTATAGAAAAAACCGGGAGTGTTCCACTAATTGCCAACCCAGAGGGGGTGCCTTAGCCCCTCCTTCCCTGATGGAAAAGAAAAGGGAAGAGTCCCCCTTAGCGCCATCCAGAGCTTACCCAAGTCGGTGTGTAGGTCAGATTCGGCCCAGCCGTGAGGTAAGGCAGTCATATAGGGTGCCAGGATTGCCTAGCAGAAGGCAGGTACAACCAGATCGGACATTAGATGTTTTATCTAGTTAAGGAGGAATGAACCATATTTCAAAGAAAAGAATAAATGATAAAAAGTAATTTCAATAGTGTTGTAAGTCCATGAAAAGTTGGTTCATGGACATGACGCCATACACTACATGGGGGACAATGTCTCAAATATTTACTTACTTGGGTTGATTAGAAAATACGGTTGAAAATGTATAATGAAAGAACCAATAGGTTCAGAAAAGTAACCAAATAATAAACAGGAGGCACCTGGGAAGACATTAGATGAGCAGAGAATTACGGTATTGTACAGGGTATTAATTAAAAAAAGAGAGAGGCAATAAATAAGGTTATGAGAGAGGGTGATCAAATACCTGTGTTAAAGTTTGAGGTAAAAAACCAGTTCTGCCTGAGAGAGGCAATTATAAGCACCCTTAGAGAAAAGGGGGGAAGAAGAGATGTCCAGACGGTCAAGGGTCTGCAAGGAGCTGAAGAGAGATGATATTCAGACAACCCTCTTAGATACAAAGTAAAAATAGATTGAAAGTAATACCAAGAAGGAAAGTGGCAGGGAGATTAAATTGCTTACTTGAATGCAGACAGGTGTAGTACGTCAGGTGCCTCCAGAGTCCTGTGATGGACTGAAGTAGCAGGCTGGTTTTTATACCGCCTTCCAGATCGAGGAGGCGTGGGGACCGCCCCTCGATCAGCGGACAGAGGAGCCTATGCGCATGCGCAAAGCGCGCCTCCGCCGGGAGCCTACAAGGACCATAGTTCCCGGCGGTAGGCGCGCAATGAGCGTGATGACGTCATCGCCGTGTACCGGCGAGTAAGTGGCAGAGGCTGGAGGTGGGCGGGCTTGTTAAGTCCGCCCTCGGGTGTCCATACTAGGCAAGGAGGCTTTCCCAAAAGGAGACATGTCCGCCCCCAGGGCGGTGGCCGAGTCTAGACAGCCGAACGATGGTGGGAGGGTACTTAGGAGGGGGAAAGGAAGGGGGAGAAAGGAGGCGAGATGGAACAAAACCAGTGGGGGCTGTATATTAGAGGCATTCCAGCGGGTTAGGAAAATAGGGGGTATCCTCACCAGTCATGAACTCTAACTAAAAGCCATTAGTACCAGATAAATAGAGTTTAAACATGTTTGGGTCATAGCTAGTTAGAGAGCTTTAACGGGTTTGTGGAAGCAGAGTAAAGTTTGGACAGGAGTGCAGAAAAGAATCTAGACATGTCAGGCCAAATTGAAATTGGTCAAGCGTCTATTAGAGAGGTCAGGGGCAATTTAGCGAAGGAAATAGTGTACAATCAGGATTCAATTCCCATACAATATAGTTGATAAGGTTTCAAAATAATCTCCATATGTATTTGGAAACATAATACATTAATTATAAATAGACAAAAAGACATATTGCAAGAAACAATGAAACATAACGGAGCAGGCTTTGGCGCATGATGGTAAGGACCTCCACGGGCGAGACCCCAGGGGAGGGGAAAAAACGAACAATTTTTCAAAAGGATGGTTTATATTGGGAACAAATATAGTGATAAATATTAAAGAAAGGATTTGAAGCTGATATACTCGTTCATACCCGGGTATCTGGTGGCATCTAAGGTGTATATCCACCTGGTTTCAAGTTGAAGGAGGGCTCCATTGATGTATTGATGTAATTTTCTATATGTAATAAAAAACGTTTTACTAATTAATAAGTATTATGAGCATTGAACTGTGAGTTAACCCCGACTCTTTCACTTTATTAAAAGTTGCGAGAGCCGCGCATAAAACATGCATAAAAGCGTGCGTTAAAATGAAGTGTTCCTTGCAAGGATTTAAAATAAACACCACACACTAGACACTAGACACGCACACACATACTGCGCATGCACAGAACGATCGATATGATCTGGAGCTTGTTTTAAATCCTTGCAAAGAACACTTCATTTTAATGCACGCTTTTATGCATGTTTTATGCACGCTTCTCGCAACTTTTAATAAAGTGAGTTAAAATGATACTCTGAACTATTGGAGTTTTTTCTCTCTCCTCGGTTTTCTATAGCTATATGCGGTCCCAAATTACTGGAACCCCACTGGGTACCTGTGGCGCACACATGGGGGAAATTTCCATTGATGTGTACCTATTATTCTGGAAGTGATCGGTTCTTGCCTTCATTTGGAAATCTCTGAAGGATATCTTTCCTGAAGGCGGTGGATTGTCTGCTGGAGGGAGTATCCAAGGATTTCATCTTTTGATTCTACCAAGCCTATCTAAAGGGCTCTCTGGTAAGCCTTTAATCCCAGTAAGGTGACAGGCAACACACGCAGTGAATGTTAAATTTACACATTGGCAGTCAAGTCATCATATTATAATATATACCTTTTTGGACACACATATATATATATATATATATATATATATATATATATATATATATTTTTTGGTCTATGATAGTCTCATCATTTTGGGCAAACATAGACCATCATATGTTTATGGACACATTTGATTCACTTGTATAGATTTTGAATATTCTTACTGATTGTATTTTCTGCAAAGGCATCACTTTAGTTTTTGTGTTTGTAAATGTTACATTTTACATTTATTTTTCCAGTGCTGCACTTTTTTCTCTATATTTCTTGTTTCATTGCATGAACTGCCCATTTCAAATCCAGCTTCAACATTTTAATAGAATTCAAGACAGTATTTTGACAATCCATTCCTTTGGTGGCTTTGCTAGTGTTCCTATAATTATCATATTGAAAGATCTACTTCACTCTTATTTTTAACTTTCAGACAGATGGCCTCACTTTCTCATCAAGCAAATATGATACAGACTTCATAGTTGACTGCAGGCTGCCCAGGCTCTGTAGCAGCAAAGCAACCCAAAACCATTCAATTTTCACCCCTATGTTTCACTGTTGGTATTGGGTTCTTCTCTTGAAATGCTGTCTTCAGTTTGCGCAAAAATGTCTACAGTTACAATGCAATTTGGGAGTTCTTGCAGATTTATTTTAGCATTAAATGAACAACATAGCTGAATTTGCTGGGCTGACCAATCCTGGACAAATTAGTAATTGTTTAAACTCTAAACAACTTGTAGATTATTTTCCCTACAGTAAAGTGATTGATTTTTAGATCATTTGGACATGTTTTTAAATCCTTCAACATACCCAAAGGCAGCCACAACTTACTTTCTGAGGGCCTTAAAGACATTTTTTGACCTTGGCATAATGACACCACATATCAATAGTAAAGAGAACACCAGACCCTAGATATATGAGGTGTAACCCTTTCTCTGCCATGGATGTACATCGGCAGCAGCTGGGAGTTTCATAAATTATCCCAGCTGGGAATATGTTCAAATCTGACAAAAGCTTCCATGCACCTCATCCAATCCGTTCCATGCACCCTCGATATGTTTGATTTCCCCACCCTGTGCAGGCCCACCACTATGTTTGCCAAGCTCCTATGTGATAAAAAATAACATTTAGTGAAAAATTAAAAAAAATTAAAATAAATAAAGTTATGGCCAAAAACCTAAAAACTCTGCATCTAAACTCTCCCCTAAAAAATTGTGACACCCCCCCCCTACCCCCACATACACGCACATACAAATGTAAACACACGTCTGGGGCATTACACATCTTACATATCGGTACATATGCCAGAGCAAGAGTTATAGTTATAGGACCATTCTTCTTGGTTAACGTCAAACTGATGATTTGTATGGGCTTTTAAAGCATCACCTATAGAAAATTTAGGATACCGAAGTATGTTTGCATGTGCCATTTCACTGCCGCATGCAATTTTTTAAGGCTTGATATGTTGGGTATTTATATACTCAGCACAACCTCATTTCTTATATTTTACCCCAAAAAGTCTATATACTGCATGGTATACAAATGGTTAAAGCAACCCTATGGGTGCTGCTACAGCCATGAGCCTGGTATTGGCTTTAACAGCTGGTGAAGGGCTTGCAGAAAAAAAATTATAACTTTTACAGGACTCTAAAGGTGTGCCCCCCACCAGCAGTGCCTTCTGTGGTTCTTGTGTTCTCCTGTTTCTAAGTGGAGCCTGGGACTGTGGGAAGTGGCTCCTACAGTAAGAGCAGGAAGTTAATGGATGTTCTGATTTTCTTCTTGTGACTAATGAAACGGGGATTGACATGTATTACTTCTGGATTCACAACTGTCATTTCTCAGCTATTGTAGCCAAGAATGCAACTAATAAGTAATAATCTGTGTCTTGATTAGCTGCAATGAAGGCCAGGGGAGACCATAAAGATATTACCTGCCCATACTATTTTATTATAAAATAATTAAAAGTAATATAAATAAATTAAAGCAGCCATGTCACCCCACACACACACCTCAATTCAAATGTACAGCAAAGGGCAAGCAAGTTTTTGTAAACATAAATTGCGCCACACACATTAGGTGTCACTGTGAACATGGAGTGAGAGCAAAAAATCTAGGGCCATAATTTACAGTTAACTCTAAACTGATAACCTGTCAACTGATAAAGGCTTTTAAAGTGTAGCTTATGGACAATATTGGGTACCATAGTTTTTTGAGATTTCACCAGCGTGCACAATTTTAAGGCTTGACATGTTCAGTGTCTGTTTACTCGATACAACACCATATTATTTATATATAGGGCTGTGGAAATTAAAGATTAATTCCTCGATTAATCGATTAATTTTTTTGATCAATCAAAATTCTTTTGATTGGTACTCACCTCTCCGCCGGCTTCCGGGAGTTCCGTTGGAGATCCAGTGACGTCACAGACATTGACGTCACTGGACTCCTCCCCCTTCCCCAAGTGCCTCCGTCTGCTAACGAAGGGAAGGGGGAGGAGTCCGGTGTTGTTGAAGTTCTGATTGAACGTAACGCGTACAGGGGAGGAGCTACACATGACGTCACCCGCTGCTGCCCTACAGAACTAACACGATTGTCGGCTTTACATGCTGTGTTTTTATCATCTTCATGTGAGTAGTTTGTGTTTGAACACAAAAATTAAATCTTATACTTAAGCGGTGAGCACTTAGATCTTTTCTTTCTACCCATGACCTGGCGTCCTTGCAGAGATCTAAGGAGACGTGAGAGAAGTTTATGGTCTGTGTTAACCCTTTTGATACCTGCTTGCATGACCACCTGTTTGCACAGGGGTCCATGCCATAAGGTGAGATTGATTAGTTAGACCGGAGGTGGAGGGATTGTCACGCTACTGTGGAAAAAAAAAATACTTACGTCAGTGCTACAGTTTGAATTTAAAACGTATTTGTGTGAACTGTGAAGTTAAGTCATGGATTGTGGAAACTAACTAGTGTGGGGTGATTGTATATAGTGTATACCACATTTACCACTGTCTAATGCAGAGTTGCAATGCAAGGAGATCAGCTAAAAGTAGTTGGATCTGTATGTGCGTTTATAATTAATCGAAATTAGTAGATTAATCGATTAAAAAAAAATTGATTAATGGAACATGAAAATTGTAATCAGTAACAGCCCTAATATATACCGTATTTATCGGCGTATAACACGCACCTTTTCCCCCTTAAAATCGGGGAAAGTCGTGGGTGCGTGATATACGCCGATCCCCCCAAAAAAACTGACAAAAATGGCAAGCGCCGCGGAAAAATAGCGAGCGATGCCGAAAAAACCCGAAGCGGCGCCGGAATAGACCGAGCAGACTGTTTGGCTCTGCTCGTAGTCCCGCCTCCCTGCGTTCGCTCCAGAAACAGCAGGGAGGCGGGACCGCGAGCGGAGCTGAACAGTCGGCTCGGCCTTTTCCGGGAGTGCTTCGGTCTTTTTCGGCCGCGCTTCGGGCTTTTTCGGCGACGCTGGGCAAGGCTGCAAATGATGGGCAAGGCTGCAAATGATGGGCAAGGCTGCAAATGACGCTGGGCAAGCTGCAAATGACGCTTAAATAAGTTTTTTTTTTTTTTCCCTAAACTTATACGCCGGTGCGTGTTATACGCCGATAAATACGGTATATACTGTAGTATATATGTATATTTTATTTTACATTTTTTTGAATAATTCTAATATTGTGTTTGTTTGCACTAATATTCTTTTGAGTGCATTTTTCCTGAAAATATGATAAATACCTGCACAAATATAATGTGACATAAAATTGCAACTACCACCATTTTATTCTCCAAGGTCTTTGCTTAGAAAGTACAGTAAAAATATGCATGTGTGTAGATTACAATTCCGAATCTGTACTAAAGCAGTAAAAACATTTACAAAAGCATATACTGTAGGTAACTTGTCCTTTTTGCTGTTTGACCAATGACAATCATTAAACATTAATCAATGTCACCTATGTGGAAAGAACAAACATCTGAAAATAATCTTGTGTGTGCATGCATCATCAGGAAAAGCTTATGAATATCTTGCCATTTTCTCTTGAGTGTCTTTTCATAATTACCCAGTGAAAAGCAGTCGGTCACATCTGTAGCAAAGAGATCTCCACCTCACCCATAATAAATAGTATGAGGCTTGGCTCAGCTGTTGTTAAATGATTGCTTCTTGTATTATGCATAACCTGGTGAGAGCAGTATAGTTACACTTTGCTGGCATATACAACGAAATCTGTTTGTTTTACAGAATTAAAACTTTCGACCTTGTCACCCACATACTGCAAAAAGGGTTAGCTTTTACCAAAGCTCTTATTAAAATCAGACTGAACAAGCAATCACAAGTCATGTTTCATTGTTCGAACTGGTTGCCATGGACTACTGTACATCACATTTCCTTGCACTAGTTTATGAAATGAGCCTGTTTGTCACTGTTTCAAAGATTTTTCTTTGCCATTAAATAACTTCAGTTGAATCATTTTAATTCATCTTAGTACTGGCGTTGTATATGTAGTATGTAGTATGCGTTCCATTGTATAATATTGCTAGAAAACGTTTGATTACATGTTATCCTTTGTTTTGTGACGGACCCGTACTCAATATGTCCGCCGTAACTGCTTCCTCTGTCCGGTACCACACAATCCAAGACCCATTAGCTCAGCCAGTCACCAGACAACACCAGTGTAGGCTACATCAGGAATGAATCTTTATTTGACATCTCACACTTATATACAGTTGACTCAAGCCTAACCTGATTAGCATGAGCTAATTATCTTAATCAACACTGGGCTCCTTCATTCAATTACAGGGTTAATTAGCACACACAACAATAGGTGAAATATTCTTTAGAATTACACAAGGCAACAGACAGGCTGTCTGGAGTTGACGACATTAGCATCTGACAGTGTGTAGAATACACCTTACAAGCCAGACCAGCCTCATTTACACAATAGACAGGTGGCTTGAGTTCATCATGACATTGAATGGGACACAAGGTGTCAGATGCTAGTCTATTTCTAATGCCAAATGCATATACAGAGAGTGTATTTTGGGGGGCCCGTGATCAGCTGGCAGGAGGCTAGCATGTAGTCCTCTCAAAAAGCCCGTGTCCCGGCTAGGTCTGTCACATTTCTCCCCTTTCGGCAGGAGACTAACACAGGAGGAGACCCCAGACGGGTTGACTCCGAAGTTAGTCCATAGTTCCAGTCCTCTAATGCCTGTACCCACACAGTATCCCAACCAAATTGTTTCAAACAGAGTATTACTCACCCAGCCAACCTCTGCCTCTCTCATAGAACATATCTGCCGCTGGGGAGAGGCCTGGACTGGCCCTCCTCCCTGGAGTCTTTTCAGCCGCTGGAGAGAAGACAGGGTGACTGGGCTCACTCCATCATGCTGTTGGGGATCTGGGCCGACAGCCCAGCATCCCTGGGGTATACAGGTGGGGACTGCAGTCCCATCCCCCTTTACAGGAAATCTGCCCTCTGTTAGTTGTGGGCAGAGGCCAGCAGCACTTTGTTCCGTTGCCAGCAGTTCAGGTGGGTGTAGGAGCTTCCCTACATCATCTCCTCCAGCTAACTGTTGGGGAGAGAGGCCGACTGCCCCAGCTCCCTGGAACTCCACAGTTGTTGCTGGTGCTGGACAGAGGTGGGTAGCACTCTGCCCTGTTGCCAGCACTTCTGCTGGGGACTCCACATCCTCCGCTCTGGCAAACCATTGGGGCAGGAGGCTGGCTTCCTTTTCCATTCCCTCATCTGGCTGCTGGGACAACATGTCTCTGGTACTGTCTCCCAGGTGCACAAATCTTTGCTGGGGAGGAAAGATCGCTTTCTCCACCCTGGCCAACTGTTGGGGAGGGACGACAAACACCTCCTCTCCCTTCTCCCCCTGTATCTGCTGCTGGGAAGTGATTGCCACCTTCTCACCCTGAGCCTCCATAACTGCCACCGGTGTGGGGCAGAGGTCTTGGACCCTCTGTCCGGTGACATGCGCTTCAGCTGGAGAAGTTCCTTGTAACTCCACGGATACTGCCGTTGGTGCTGGGCAGAGCTCAGTGAAGTTTGGCCCTAATACCAGCTCTTCTGATGGAGGCTCATGAGGTTGTTTTTCCTCAGCAGAAAAGTCTATTAAATCCCCAGTCTCTACAACTGATGGCTGGGGATAGAGGTTCACCACCTGTCCGTGGAACCTAGAAGATGCCATCGGTGCTGGGCAGAGGTTAGCAGAGCTCTGCCCTGTTGTCAGCACTTCCTGCATCCGCCATAAGACCTCCGCGTCCATAGCTGCGGGGGCAGGTGGGCAAAGCACTCTGTTACTATGCCACTTTGCCGACTCTTCAGCCAGGATTTCAGAGCTGTCTGCTGGTATTTCCTCATAGTCCCAGGCAAAGGGAGCCCCACCCTGCTGCTGAGCAGTGTCTAGCAGCTGTATGTAGGCAATCTCCAGCTCCCATTCCTGAGCGGCCAGGAACTCCAAATCTTCCTGTGCCCAGAGCACTTCCGAGACGTTCAATCTTTGCTCTCTGTGCTCCATTATTTCCTCCAAACGCCACTCCAGATCACTCCCAAAGTCGGGGTCCTCGGACAGCCTCCAGTACAACAATCCCAGGCCATTATAATCAAAGCCTTCCGTGGGCCTGTCATCCGCTGTCCACGGGCACACTTGGGCTACATACCACCGGAGGGCTCTGTAGCTCTCGTCCAAACGCATTTCTGCCCGGATCAGCCTGCTTAACTCAGCTGTCCACTCCTGCTTCGGTTGTTCCCCCAATAACAACATTCGTACTTCATACTGCGACCAGTACCTTACATGGATGGAGGGGAGAACTTTTCCTGGTGTCGCTGCTCACAGGCTAGCGCTTCTTTCCAGAGTTGTAGGCGGACAGTATCATACCATCCCAGCAGGACCTGCACCGATACTGGTCCTCTGTGCTGTATCCGCATCTCTCGCAACCTCCTTCCGAATTCCTCTTCCATGATGACGTATCTGTACCTCTGCTATCCGGGCCTTGGATCCAGGTGATGGTTTGGATGTGTTCACGACAAGGAAGCACGATCCCACTGCTGCCAGCCAATTGTGACGGACCCGTACTCAATATGTCCGCCGTAACTGCTTCCTCTGTCCGGTACCACACAATCCAAGACCCATTAGCTCAGCCAGTCACCAGACAACACCAGTGTAGGCTACATCAGGAATGAATCTTTATTTGACATCTCACACTTATATACAGTTGACTCAAGCCTAACCTGATTAGCATGAGCTAATTATCTTAATCAACACTGGGCTCCTTCATTCAATTACAGGGTTAATTAGCACACACAACAATAGGTGAAATATTCTTTAGAATTACACAAGGCAACAGACAGGCTGTCTGGAGTTGACGACATTAGCATCTGACAGTGTGTAGAATACACCTTACAAGCCAGACCAGCCTCATTTACACAATAGACAGGTGGCTTGAGTTCATCATGACATTGAATGGGACACAAGGTGTCAGATGCTAGTCTATTTCTAATGCCAAATGCATATACAGAGAGTGTATTTTGGGGGGCCCGTGATCAGCTGGCAGGAGGCTAGCATGTAGTCCTCTCAAAAAGCCCGTGTCCCGGCTAGGTCTGTCACAGTCACTGTTTCAAAGATTTTTCTTTGCCATTAAATAACTTCAGTTGAATCATTTTAATTCATCTTAGTACTGGCGTTGTATATGTAGTATGTAGTATGCGTTCCATTGTATAATATTGCTAGAAAACGTTTGATTACATGTTATCCTTTGTTTCAAAATTTCAAAAAGATAAACAGATGTATGGTACCTAGCTCTTTTTGCGTCACATCCTTCGCTAGAAGCAAATGCTCAGTGCTGGTAACCCTGAGATTAGCCATAGGATTAGAGATGAGCAAACATTTTATAATCTGATTCTCCAGTTTGTAGCTTGACAGTCCACTATGATTTGTAAACATTGCAGCTATAGGCTTTTATAGAGTTGAAACTTTTTCTCCATGTAGGTTTATGTGGGCACTGAATGCAACAGGAAGTATTAGGAAGGCAAAGTCAAGGTGAGATTGAAATATAGCACAGTGTAAACTGTTCAGCTAGTGGCTACATCATGGACATGGAAATGGCAAACATGTAGAGCTACTTGTGTGCAGCTTCTCTACCTACATGGCTTAGCCTAGGTTCACACTTGTGCAGGTCAGGGATGCTCGCAAAATTATACACATCCTGTTAGGGAGATTCACACTATCTATTAGTCTTGTTTACCATTATCAATCAACATGAAAGTAAAAGAAAATTCAAAATTTTAGGTTGCCTCCACAACAGAAATAGTAGGGATATTTTCCAATGAGAACGCTAGTACTGGTGACCCTGGTGACACTTTCTGTTTTGGCTATGGGACAGGAAGTAAAGTTAAATATGCCCAATAGAACAGAGATGGCAAAAATAAACCTTACAGGGCATATAACCTTCCCTTACTCTATCCAAAATTAAATAAGTTTTGCCTTTAGTTTTGCTTTAAGTTTTTTACCTGAAAAAACATTGGCTATGAAAACAAGGGGCCACACTAGTTTTAAAAAAGGGAGCAGCTTTGTAAATTAGTGATTCATGTAAGTGCCAATCCTGAAGGCCATGGATGGCATGGCATGGCTGAAAAACTCCCATATAGTAATCATTTAACATCCTGCCTTGTTGCTGGTATGCTCGTTCTTAGCATCGTAGGAGTGAGTGCTCTCCCTGGTTCCAAAGCTGTGCATGCTCAGTGAACTCTCTTTTCCCATGTTGGAGTAACGCTAAGCTGAGAGGGACAAAAAAGGCTGTCTTTTTCTGATCTGTAGTCCAAATGCAAAAAATAAAATATAAAATGAAAAAATAGCTAAGGAGACAAAGGGGAGAAAGAAGTTAATTCGTACTAAACCAGACTAACCAGTAGTTAATTAGTGGTAACATGAGAAAGAATTCTGCTGACATTTTTTTAAAGGCCAACATTGGGCAAAAATCTAATTTTAATTGGCATATTGTACTTGACTTACCGTATTCCTCTGTGTTTTTTGAAAGCACATGTTCCTGTAACTTTGAGCATTTTCATCCTGCATGTTTTCGGTATGTGTAGCCGCAAAGTGCTATACACGTCCAGGGCCGTGGTCAATTTCTATGGTTCCCAGACCCTGAAGTCCCCCTGGGGGATATACCTACCATGATAGGTGTAGCCTGGACCCTTTGTAGGCACAACAATGGTGGCTAAGATAATACTTGGTTTCCCTATATGTCTACAGCAGTTCCTGTTTTTTACTTACTCTGTCACTCCCATTTTGACCTTTCTTCAGTCTGGTCTTGACCACCGTCTGGCTCTAAGTATCCTCAAGGGACATGTTTCTGCTTTATCCATCTTTTTTCCAAAAACCTTTTGTCTTACAATCCCTTAACAAGACTTTTCTTCAAAGAGTTGCTCAAATAAATCTGCCAATTCGACCTCCTGTGTCACCTTGGGATCTCAACCAGATGCTCTCTGTACTTCAGACAACTCACTTTGAACCAGTTAGAGATATTCCTTTTAGAGATCTGACTTGTACGATTGTTAGGCTTGTTTCTGAATTGACAGCTCTTTCCTGTAAACCTTCCTTTCTACACAATGTGATCTCTTCTTTTCACCACAAGCACAAGTGCCCCCATAGCAAGCTGCTTGCTATGGAGGCACTCGGGAGGAGCCAGGAGCGCCCGAGAAGAGGAGGATCGGGGCTGCTCTTTGCCAAACCATTTGACAGAGCAGGTAAGTATAACATGTTCGTTATTTTAAGAAAAACAATTTGAGTGAAGTTCTTTTGTATTGACTTTTATGTATGGTGATTTCAAAATCTACTTGTTTTATAACAACATTCTACATTTGTAGTACACCAAAATTCTTTAAATAGAATTGATAGTAATCATGTAAAAAGGATGTATACTAGTTTTCGCTAGCTTATTTACTATGCAAGCAAATTTTCTCTGTTCTAGTAACTACCAAAACTACTGAGAGTGTCGGTAGATGTATTGTCATGTAAAAGCCAAACAGAAAGCTGCCTGTGACATTTGTAAGCAGCGCTTTTAAAGTCTTTTAGGAAAATTTATGTGCATAAGAGAGTAAGTGTGATTAAAAGAGCATTACGCCCTGGCAATCAGAGGGAGTTTTGGGGTGTGTCTTTAGCATATTAACAAGAATTAGGATATTAACTGCAAGCTTACGTGTGATTAATGAATATGTAATACTTTTGCTCACAGACTCACTGGAGATCCTTCGTCTGACTAGAATAAAACATTTATCACTTGGAAAAAAAAAATGTATTGCAAACAAAAGCACAGTCTAAACTAAGTATCTTATTTAACACTGTAGAATAAAGGAAAAATGGCGTGCACCAAGCAGCCAATCAGATTAATATTTTGCAGTATAGGGCTTATTTATAACTCCATGAAATATAAAGATCATTTTATTTTCCTGCATCTCTATTTAATTTTTTTACCTTTGATATCTATGTTTAATGATTCTCTTGGAATTTCAGTGATATATGGCTTCAAGATAAGATACTGGGCCCTATTTACACCTATAGAGTCTGTTGTGATGCTTTAATGTACATTGCACTAAGCATGTCACAGCGTAGGGGATCCTCAACCTACCTGTTTCCCAGATGGCTGGGTAGGATACACATTAAGTGTAAAATCTGGTGAAACCAAAATGTCTGACTTTACTATGTCTTCATAAATAGAGCCCTGTTATCATTATCTGATAATATCAAACCCTGTAAATTAGTGCATTTTTTAACTGAAGATAGCGATAAACTCCTATAGCTGTTTCTTATTTGTAGTAAGCTGAGATACTCTTTAAGAGATGGGCCATGATGAACTACTCATATGAGTTAATACGTGAAAAATACAACCATTTAAGCACTAAATGTTTCATAATATATATCTTGCCTTCATATCTGATAAACCTTGCTCAAATGTAATGCCTTGATAAAGTTGTGCAAGCTTAGTTACCATCTCCTCACTCAGGACATTTCTTTTAGTTTGCACCTGGTAAGAAAATCTGTCTCAATAGGGTATGATCTGACAGGACATGCCATAGTATGAATAAGTCAAATCTGCATGAATTACAGCTTCATGACAATACAATGCATATCTTAAGCACTGTCCATGGTGCTGACAGTGAGAATGAGCCATGCATTACCCATTTGATTATGTGACAAATGTTTTTCAAGAATTTAATAAAACCTAGCTAAACCTAGCTTTACAGTTCAGAGTTAAAGCGGAAGTAAACCCATCCATAAAACAGTTTCATTTCCGGCATGTGCCGGAAATGTAACACTCCCATTGGCTGCGCTCTCAACCAAACTGTCAAACCATCCAATGGCTGGTGTCATAACTGTTCACATATACAGCATCATGGCAATTGTAGATTAAACAGCAGATTAATCAGCAAAGATGGCAGCTTCCTTTGCTGAAAACGATAGGGTGGTTTACTTACACTTTAAAGGGAGTGTATGGGAAGTGTTTTATACTCAGGCTTGGCTTTACGTTAGGCACCTGGCTTTCTGCTTTGCATCACCACACAATAGTCATGCTTTACTGCTTTAATGCAAGTCCATGAGTAGGGATGAGCCGAACACCTCCCAGTTCGGTTTGCACCAGAACATGCGAACAGGCAAAAAATGAGTACAAGCGAACACTGTTAAAGTCTATAGGACACGAACATGAAAAATCGAAAGTTTTAAAAACTGCCATTTTTTTTTCAGGAGCAGTGATTTTAATAATGCTTAAAGTGAAACAATAAAAATGAAATATTCCTTTAGATATCATGCCTGGGGGTGTCCTTAGTATGCCTGTAAAATAGCGCATCTTTCCCGTTTTTAGAACAATACCACAGCAAAATGAAATTTCTAGAGGAAAAAAATACATTTAAAACTGCTCGCGGCTGTAATGAATTGTCGGATGCCGGAAATATAGATAAAAATCATTAAAAAAAAACGGCATAGCCCCCCCCCCAGTCCATTACCAGGCCCTTTGGGTCTGGTATGAATATTAAGGGGAACCCCGCACCAAAATGTAAAAAAAAAAAATGGCATAGGGGTCCCCCCAAAATCCATACCAGGTCCTTCAGGTCTGGTATGGATTTTAAGGACCACCCTGCACCAAAATTTTTAAAAAAATGGCGTAGGGGTCCCCCAAAAATCCATACCAGACCCTTATCCAAGCACGCAACCTGGCAGGCCGCAGGAAAAGGGGGGATGAGAGGGCACCCCCTCCTGAGAGCACCAGGCAACATACCCTCAACATGGAGAGGGTGCTTTGGGGTCTCCCCCAAAGCATCTTGCCCTCATGTTGATGGGGAAAAGGGCCTCATCCCCACAACCCTTGCCTGGTGGTTGTGGGGGTCTGCTTGCGGGGGGCTTATCGGAATCTGGAAGCCCCCTTCAACATGGAGAGCCCAGATTCCGCCCCCCCCCTTTGTGAATGGGTATCGGGTACATTGTACCCCTACACATTCACCAAAAAAGTGTCAAAATGGTAAAAATGACAGTAGACAATTTGAGACAAGTCCTTTAAAAAATAAAAAATAAAACTGTCCTGCGATGTCTATTCATCTTCGATCACATCGTCCGACGACCCGAGAAACAAAAATGCAATAACTCGTCCTCCATGTGAGGCTCCCACCGACTGAAGCCTCTTCGCTTTGACAGCTGTTATATAGCTGAGGGCAGGGCCACACTGTGACACAAATGATTGACATTGGGCTAACTTTACTGTTGTCTTATTTTTTAATTCAAAAAAGTGTATTTTAAAAGTAAGACCGCTGCACAAATACGGTGTGACAAAAAGTATTGCACAGACCGCCATTTTATTCTCTAGGGTGTTAGAAAAAATATATATAATGTTTGGGGTTTTTTTTTCAAAAAAAAAAATATTTTAACTTGTAAACAACAAGTTTGAAAAATAGGCCCGGTCCTAAAGTGGTTAAAATCGTTGCTTCTGGAAAAACTTTTTTTTCCATTGATACATGTCCCCGGGGCAGGACCCGGGTCCCCATGCTGTTTTTTTCAATGATTTTTATTTATATTGCCGGGATCCGACAATTCATTACAGCCGCGAGCAGTTTAAATTACATTTTTTCCTTTAGAAATGTCATTTTGCTGTGGTATTGTTCTAAACATGGGAAAGATGCGCTACTTTACAGGCATACTAAGGACACCCCCCAGGCATGATATTTAAAGGAATATTAAATTTGTATTGCTTTAAGCATTATTAAAATCACTGCTCAAACGTCTGTTTTGAAAACTTTTTTTTTGCATTGATATATGTCCCCTGAGGTAGGACCCGTGTCCCTAAACACTTCTTATGGCAATAACTTGCATATAAGCCTTTAAAATTAGCACTTTTGGTTTTTCATGTTAGTGTCCCATAGACTTTAACTATATTCCGCGGCTTTTAAATTTGCCACGAACACCACATCATGTGTGCTGTTTGGCAAACAGGCAAACACCCGATGTTTGAGTCGAACTTACGTTCGACACGAACATCAGGCTCAATCACTATCCATGAGTTAGCTGAATCAATAAATAGTGAGCTTCCAAGGTGGCTGATATCTAATCTCAAAAGCTGAGATAGAGACAGACAGAATAATTGCATTGAGCTCATGAAAGCTCCCTGTAGTCACTAAAAAAAAAAGTAATTTATTAAGTAACCAAAATATAGAAGAGCAAAGCTTGTGAAGAATGAATGTAACTTCAAGCTGAACTCTGTGCAGGCTTTAAAAAATACCAATGAATGCAGGTATGTTATATCTCAGGATAGTGGACAAAGCCATGGGAATCATTATGTTCCTTGGCTAACTGTACATCCAGACACACTGGTTTACAGCACTGGTACAGCTTAAGATTATAAAGCTATTCATTCCAAACTGCATAGAGCTGTTTTAGGATTGTTGGCCATGATCTGTGCAATATGTATAGAAACAATGGCTACAATGGAGTTTGACATGGGGTGCACCAAGAAAGTAGTAGCTGGCAGGTTATGGTGAGCTCTGTCAGAGAGATGGGAAAGTAGTCTCCTTGCACTAAACTATGCATCAAGGTTCTCTCATCACCCAGTGCGTTGTTACTTCTATTGTGTGCACAGAGAATACTGTAAACAAGCAAGCACTGTACAGTACTGATCATTGGTGGGAAACAGACTCAGTGTATTGCTATTGTTATCAGATTCTGAAGGGTCGTCCATGCTTAAAGTGTTTCAAGTGGTCATGGATATGAATTTATGCAGATTTCAGATTGCAATGGTACAGCATAACAAATTTTATTGTACTTGAGGATTTTATCATTATCAAAGTTATAAAAGGTAAATACTGTAAATACCTTTTTTTCACTCATTTCAGATGGTACATTCCATTGTTCAGCCTGATATTCCTGATGATGCTGTGTTACCTCCGGATAATTTATGTGGCAAAGCAAAGGGTAAAGTTATACTTTTTTTAAATTCATGTTTCAACATCACATTCTGATTTAGCTAATGTGCATTTTTCTAAATCCTGTATACCGCCAGTAATTCAAAAGTTTATTTTTATATACCTAGGAAGTTACCCAGTAGTTGCTGGCTTTCGAACTTTAAAATATACGAAGGCCTGTTTCACACGGGCTTCAGCTTGTATACGAGAAGCATTTGCAAAGCTTTCAGCCTTTTAAATCTTTTAACTACCTCAATACTGAACACTTTAACCCCCTTCCTGCCCAGGACAATTTTTAGCTTTCAGTGCTCTCACACTTTAAATGACAATTACTCAGTCATGCAACACTGTACCCATATGAAAATCGTATCATTCTTTCACAAAAATAGAGAATTCCGACAGAGACTCTTTACCACGTGATCAGCCATGTCCAATCACAGCTGATCACAGTGTAAATAGGAAGAGCCGGCTTTTTCTCACTCGCGTCTGTCAGATGCGAGTAGAGGAGAGCCGATCGGCTGCTCCTCTGACAGGGGGGGGTCTGTGCTGATCGATTATCAGCGCAGCCCCCCCGAGGATGCCCACACTGGACCACCAGGGACGCCACCAGACCACCAGGGATGCCCAGCACCAGGTGTCGCTCTAGACCACCAGGGATGACACACAGTGCCCACAATGGGCATCACTGATTTGCATGCATTATTGTTTGGCACTGATTGGCATCCATCAGTACAAAACAATGCCACCTATCAGTGCCTATCCGTGCCACCTATCAGTGCCACCTATCAGTGCCCACCCATGCCGCATATCAGTGCCCATCCATGCTCATCTGTGCCGCCTGTCCATGCCCATCTGTGCCGCCTATCCATGCCCATCCATGCCGCCTATCCATGCCAATCCGTGCCAGCTATCAGTGCCAATTTGTGCCACCTATTAATGCCCATCCGTGTCGCCCATCAGTGCCACCTATCAGTGCCGCCTAATCAGTGCCGTCTATCAGTGCCGCCTATCAGTGCCCATCAATGCCACCTCATCAGTGCCACTTCATCGGTGCCCATCAGTGCCGCCTTATCAGTGCCCGTCAGTGCAGCCCCATGAGTGCCCATCAGTGAATGAGAAAACTTACTTATTTACAAAGTTTTGAAACTGAAACAAAAAAAACATATATTTTTTTCAAAATTTTTGGTCTTTTTTTATTTGTTTAGCAAAAAATAAAAACCGTAGAGGTGATCAAATACCACCAAAAGAAAGCTCTATTTGGGTACAGTGTAGCATGACCGCGCAATTGTCATTCAAAGTGCGACAGCGCTGAAAGCTCAAAATTGGTCTGGGCAGGAAGGTGTTTAAGTGCCCTGTATTGAAGTGGTTAAACATTATGATTCCTTATACCAGTGAATTTCATTGGTATAAGCAACAATTTTTACTGGGTTAAATTGATTCATTCAATGTTATTGTTGTGATTGGCTACAGCTAATCACATGTTGCAGATGGGCTGTGATTGGCCCTGTCTGTTTCATGGGATCACTTTGACCAATCATAGCCAGCAACAGAATTGTACACATTAAATGGCATGAAAGGAAGCTGTACATTGTTTACAATTGCTACGTGATCTACTGTGATTGGTCACAGCTATCACATGGTACCAAAAGTGGCCCAGTACAGTGATCTGATATTGGCTGTGTCCAGTAGACACAGACAGTGACAGATCACGCCGCAGCATGGCCCATGTAGCACGTTATGGGAGGACATCATATGACGTCTACCCAAAACGATGAAGGTCCTGCCTGGCCATCATTTGACTGTAGGCTGGGCAGGAACTAGTTAAACAAATTGCTAACAGGCTTCATTAACCTTCAAGAAATGCTGAAGCCTACTTGTAGCTTGTTTAAAGTGTCAGTCGGCACTCTCATTAGGGTCTGTGTTCAACATTTACAAAGTGGAGCTGAACGTTACTTTAAAAACTTCAACACAATTTTACATTCTTTTTGGCTTGTATCACATCCAGTTTTCATAATTACAGGACACATTAACTGTATCCTCATCTTCCATCTTAAAGTGGAGTTCCACGCAAAAAAAAAAAGTAATTAATGTGCTTGAAAAAAATAAAATAACAACATTTGGAAACATTTTTTATTTTTACTTACCTTTTTTTGCCTGTTGCTATGTGGTCCCTCGTAGTCTGCCTCGTTCTGCGCCTGGGCTCCTGACATCACTTCCCTCAGCGCAGGAAGGGAGAACACCTCTTTCCACTCCCTCTGTCAATCATCTGGGACACGTGACAGGTCACAGATGATTGCGCGGCCAGTCACGGTGCGTGGCTCGCGCATGCGCAGTGGGTGTCAGGCTGTGAAGCCACAGCCGGCGCCCACAGTTAAAATGCCGGAGCCGCAGAGAGACGATCAGAGCTTTGATCCCCCGCATCGCTGGACCCTGGGACAGGTAAGTGTCTAAATTATTAAAAGTCAGCAGCTGCAGTATTTGTAGCTGCTGACTTAAAAAAATTTTTTTAAGGGGAACTCCGCTTTAACTGACAGGATTGGAACCTAGCTTAATTTGCTGACATACGTCATCCTGGAAAAATCAACTCCACTCTGGGAAGACTCCTCCAGTGTTCCTTCCCCTTCTCCCCCACCAACACTTTTTTGCAAAATAAATTTTTTAGAATACATACCTACTGTATATTTCAGGCTGGTTACATGACAAGCATTGTCCTTCTACACCTACAAAAATTGGGGTAGGCAGGCCTTAATAATTCCAAGTGAGAACTTATCTATGTAGCAAAATTCATTGAGCCCAGGCTTCATGGCGACACATCCCCAGAGGTCTTTCTGTGATAGCCTAGGAAGCTGGAGGGGGACCAACAGTGGAGGAGAACACATACAACCATGCTGAATTGTGGACAGGGTAAAACTTTAAAACTTTCTAATGTAGTAATGAAATAATTTCAAATATAAAATCCACTACTCCTGTTGCTTGTTTAAGCAATGAGTAGAAGTTGCCCATTTGATAGACTATTTTGCCATATTAGATGCTACATAGCTGGATATTTCAGATCCAGCCTTACTTGAATATTGCAAAGTCATATTTGTCTCCCTAACAATTGAATCAACTTTTCAGATATGCTAAAATATAGCCATACTAGTAGAGGAGCTGAAGTGTTTGTTTATTGCTTTAATATAAAACCATCTGTGAAGTATGGAGGTTTTTATTTTAGCTGTTTTGGTTTCTGCCTCTCTTTAATAATATGTTAATTTTAGGTCCTTAAAATCTCTGAATAAACATCATATGACTATTCTTTGACTCAGAGCTGGTTTTGGCCGCACTGAACGCAGAAAATGAACCAAATCCAGTCGGCTGCAAGCAGACAAAGAGCAGTATCTGAAGTGCTATATCCCATAGTTACCATTCAGAATGAATCTTTTCTGATATGACTATAGAACACTGAAATCCCTGGTGGTTACTGCACTTTACATGTCATTGTTGGGTATATAGTGCTTTGTTCGGGTAAAACTGTCACAAATTAGGGTAATTTAAATCTACTATATATATGCTAAAGAAATGTATAAGTAGACTATATACAGTATATACACAAATATATTATAGAAATAGGTCTCTGCACAAGTTAAGGAGACAGCAGTTTGGGTGCAATCCATGAAGACAATATGTATAATTCCAAAGAGAAAGCAATTTCATATACACTATATTAAACAAAAGAATTAAACAAAAGAATTAAATAAAATAATTAAACAAAATAATTAAACAAAAGAATTATTGCGCAGGTATACAGACTAAATATAAAAGTGCAAGCTGCTGGCAACAACACAACAGGACCAATCGTGTCAAAAACGTGAAACAAAAAAAATGTGTGTGTCCATAAAGTGTGAACAACTGGTGTTCACACTTTATGGACACTAGTTTATTCATTAGTTATCTTTAGCGCGGCAACATTTTTTTGTTTCACATATGCACTATATTACCAAACGTATTGGGGCACCTGCCTTTACACGCACATGAACTTTAACGGCATCCCAGTCTTCGTCTGTGGGGTTAAATATTGAGTTGGCCCACCCTTTGCAGCTATTACAGCTTCAACTCTACTGGGAAGGCTGTCTGCAAGATTTAGGAGTGTGTCTATAGGAATTTTTGACCATTGTTCCAAAAGCGCATTTGTGAGGTCAGACACTGAAGGCCTGGCTCGCAGTCTCTGCTCTAATTCATCCCAAAGGTGTTCTATCCCATTGAGGTCAGGACTGTGCATGCCAGTCAAGCTCCTCCACCCCAAAGTCGCTCATCCATGTCTTTATGGATCTTGCTTTATGCATTGGTCCAAATCATTTAGTAGAGGGGGAGTTTTGGTGTGGCGTTGTTTTTTGAATTGATTTGATTTGATATAGGATTTGTACTGCGCCGAATGCGCTCTGTTAGGAGCGCGTCTAGGCGCACATAGACCCTAAAAGCAAGTTGAGATTTACAATAGAATGTTAAAAAAGGAGCCTAGGGTGCCCAATATAAAAGAGGTAAAGTAAAGCAGAGAAAAAACGGGGGGAGGGGCTAACCCTCCAGATGGAGGAGAAAAAGAGCAGGGGTTGAGCTTGGCCACTTAGTTCCAGTAAAGGGAACTCTTAAGATGTCAGCATGCCAAGACATTTTGGACAATTTTCATGCTCCCAACTTTGTGGGAACAGTTTGAGATGGGCCCTTCCTGCTCACCAGTGCACAAAGCAAGGTCCATAAAGACATGGATGAGCGAGTTTGGGACGGAGGAACTTGACTGGCCTGCACAGAGTCCTGACCTCAACACAATAGAACACCTTTGGGATGAATTAGAGCAGAGACTGCGAGCCAGGCCTTCGCGTCCACATCAGTACCTGACCTCACAAATGAGCTTCTGGAAGAATGTTCAAACCTTCCCATAGACACACTCCTAAACCTTGTGAACAGGCTTGTCAGAAGAATTGAAGCTGTTATAGCTGCAAAGGGTGGGCCAACTCAATATTGAACCCTACTAACTAAGATTGGGATGCCATTAAAGTTCAAGTGCGTGTAAAGGCAGGTATTCCAATACTTTTGGTAATATAGTATATACAGTGCCTTGCAAAAGTATTCACCCCCTTGGCATTTTTTGAGTTTTGTTGCCTCGCAACCTGGAATTAACATGAATTGTTTGAGGATTTGAATAATTTAATTTACAGAACATGCCCACAACTTTAAAGATGTTTTTTTTTTTTTTTATTGTGAAGCAAACAACAAATAGGACAAAATAACTAAAAAAGTCAATGTGCATAACTATTCACCCCCTAAAGTCAATACTTTATAGAGCCACCTTTTACGGCTATCACAGCTCCAAGTCTCCTTGGATAAGTCTCTATGAGCTTACCACTGTGATTTTTGCCCATTCCTCCAAAAAAATACAAAAAAAGTCCTCCTCAAAACTGCTGCAGCTCCTTCAAGTTGGATGGTTTGTGCTTGTGAACAGCAATCTTTAAGTCTGACCACACATTTTCTATTGGATTGAGGTCTGGGCTTTGACTGGGCCATTCCAACACATTTACATGTTTCCCCTTAAACTACTCAAGTGTTGCTTTAGCAGTGTGTTTGGGGTCATTGTCCTGCTGGAAGGTGAACCTCCATCCTAGCCTCAAATCACACACAGAGTGGTACAGGTTTTGCTCTAGGATATCCTTGTATTTAGCACCATCCATCTTTTCCTCAACTCTGACCAGTTTCCCAGTCCCAACTGCTGAAAAACCTTCCCCACAGCATGATGCTGCCACCACCATGTTTCACTGTGGGGATGGTGTTCTTTGGGTGATATGATGTGTTGGGTTTGCACCAGACATAGTGTTTACTTTGATGGCCAAAAAGTTACATTTTAGTCTCTTCAGACCAGAGCACCTAACTTTATACATTTTGGGAGTCTCCCACATGCCTTTTCGCAAACTCAAAATGTGCCATTTTGTTTTTTGCTGAAAGTAATGGCCACTCTGCCATAAAACCCAACTCTATGGAGCATACGGCTTATTGTCGTCCTATGTACAGATACTCCAGTCTCTGCTGTGGAACTCTGCAGCTCCTCCAGGGTTACCTTCGGTCTCTGTGCTGCCTCTCTGATTAATGCCCTCCTGCCCGGTCCGTGAGTTTTGGTTTACGGACGTTTCTTGGCAGGTTTGCTGTTGTGCCATGTTCTTTACATTTGGTTATGATATATTTGATTGGTGCTCCTAGGGATCATCAAAGATTTGGATATTTTTTAATAACCTAACCCTGAATTGTACTTCTCAACAACATTGTCCCTTACTTGTTTGGAGAGTTCCTTGGTCTTCATGGCAGTGTTTGGTTAGTGATGCCTCTTGCTTAGGTGTTGCAGCCTCTGGGGCCTTTAAAAAAGGTGTATATATGTAATGACAGATCATGTGACACTTAAATTGCACACAGGTGGCCATCATTTCACTAATTATGTGACTTCTGAAGGTAATTGGTTGCACCAGAGCTTTTTATGGGCTTCATAACAAAGGGGGTGAATACATACGCACATGTATATATTTTTCAAATTTTACTTCACCAACTTAGACTATTGTGTTCTGATCCATCACATATAATTCACATTAAAAAAACATTGAACTAAAGGCTGTAATGTAACAAAGTAGGTAAAAAGCCAAGGGGGGTGAATAATTTTTGCAAGGCACTGTATGTGTGTGTGTGTGTGTGTGTATGTGTATATATATATATATATATATATATATATATATATATATATATATATGTATATATATCATTTTTTTTTAAATACTGTAATTCAATCTGACAAGTACAGTAATAAACAGAAGCAAACAAAGGGGAATGAAACATTTGCATACAGTAGTAGGGACCAGAGCTGTCACTGACAGCCTTTTTTTACAGCTAGCAGCCACACAAAGTGTCAAAGTAGGGTGAAGATTAATGATCTCTCCTTATGGGGCATCATGGAAGAGAATGTTATTAGCATTGTGTAGTGGAAGTGGTTAAGGAATTAAAAAGGATGCAACAATATGATTATATGAAGGGCGCTTTTGTGTCTATTGCCCTTTCAATATTCAAATCTATTGTCCAGGTTGAGATGGAAGGAGTTATATTTAATGGGGTTTTCCAGTATTTTAAGATCCACCTAATCATAGACACTGCCTTTCTCCTCTCTGTTCATAAACAACTCTTGGGCTTATGTTCTAACTCTATTTAAGAGTTGCTGAAAAAAAAACTGAGATATTGAAATTATAGCCAGTGCCACAGTGCACCAAATAGCAAAAGACTACACCTAAATGTCCACCTAAATTGTTCAGGCTTTTAAGGACACTGGTGAGATAAAAAGGTATTCACTGTGACCCAAAAAGACAAAATGTAGGTGTTGCTCAGGTAGTGAGGTAAAGTCCAACTAGACTGCTATGAGTGCAGGCAGGGACTGGGAGCTCGTTCTAGCTCCAAGCTGCAGCATTGAAAAAAGGAAAATATCCATAAGCCACACATCATGTAGCAGACCCATGTCCATGAAGTGAGATGAATGCCAGCCTCAGCCCAGACTCAAGCCAGGCCACTCCCCCAGCAGGATCTCTTCCTTTGAGATAAAAAGTATACTACCTTGTCATAGTCACGCAATGAAAACAAAATCTGTTCATTGATGTATCCAGCTCTACCATTTTTTCATAGCCATTACAAATCAAGCAATATGTTTCTTACTTGAGTGTTAATAATGTAAAACAGGAGGCAGGAGAGGCAGAGTACCAACCTTTATACTGTAATGTCTTTGGCATTAATATTAAGTAAGATACAAATAAAATATTGGTAATTGAACCTGGCCACCTATAATATGGGTATTGGTCAAGCCAGCTTTCGCCTTCAATTGGTGTTTTCTCCTTATTCTTTGGCATTTATTCATAGGACCAAATTTATACTACTTATGAACCAAAAGTGTGCCTGAATAACAGGTTCTGTTATACCCTGGTCTGTCTGCACCAGTCTGGATTTCTTCTTAGATGCTGTGTGATTTGAACATGTTTTTCGTTCTTGCCTGGAACACTAAACTAAACCTGCATCTGCTCAGATTGCCGCTCTGCTCTGACTGCTCAAACACTCCAGGGTTACAATTCCGAGTCTCCACCCATGGTGGCACATGGCAAAACTATGGATGCCCCCCTACCCACAAAACACACACCTCATGGAATCAACTTCAAATCTTGAGGGGCCTTTTTAAAAATGTTAACCTTGATTGCAATACTTTTTTGGGAAAAATAATATAAGTGAATTATATTTACCTTTACTTCGCCCCTTTTGGTGCCATTGATTCAGTGACCAGGGATTTTAAAAAATATGGATGCCCCCCTACCCACCAAACACACACCTCATGTCACAGTGCTCAAGCCAAGGAAAAAGGATCCCAAAGGAAAGAAAAACTGCTTCTTTATTTTAAATCGAATATAATTTGAATGCACAGCTGGTAAATATATGGAGCTGCAGTCATGGTTTTATACCCTGACCTCCTGAACATAGGAGCAGATGCACCCTCCGCAGTTATGTCCTAGCATGCTAACATTTTATTCCCTTTATCAGAAAAATTCAGAATTCTGTACACAGCTCTTAGCGCTACCACATCATTCAGTGGAAAATAATGCACTCTAATGCTCCCTCCGAGGATTTATTATATCCTTCCCCCACAGTCTGTTTTGTCTGCTCGCATACGGCAAAAGTCTCTCTAAGGACATGTTTTGAGAAACGCATTTGTTCACATAGTTCCTTTGGCAGAAATCACTTCAAACGGAGGCTACCAAGAAGCTCTGCAGATTACATGAACCTTTGGCCACTTATAGTGCTATTGTGGAAGCCAATCAGGGGAATTTGTTTCACAATACCACAATGTTGTAAAATAATAAGTGTGTTTCTGTGCAAGCCAGACCAGTGAGTTTCTCAAACAGGTTTCAAATCACATTTTTTAGCCCTGGTTCCCAGTGCAATTTGTCATGCAATTTGACAGTTCAAAATTGCATGACATGGCACAGTTCAAATTGCTGTGACTCAAGCTGCAGCAATTTTGGAAAAGGTTCCTGCACTACTTTTTTTCAATTTCATTGCATTGACTTCTATTAAATGAAAGTCGCAAGCTGCAATGAATTTGAAGATCCAAATCGTACTGATCTGTGGTTTAGAAATCGCACTGAAGTAGCACGATTTCAAAGCTGCACTGGTATCAACCAAAGCTCACCTTCACAGTCAAAAAAAATAATTAATTAATAATTCTGGATGATAGTCCTTTGTTTGTATGCAGGTATGCACACACACATCATTGCACACATGTAAATGATAAAAGTAACATTTTAATATTCACTGACACTACTAAAAGTTTGTCCGGTTCCGGCGCCTAAATTTCTGCCAGATGTAAAACTGAAGGAGCCAGGCTGAACTGTACAGGACAGAGGGTTCCACCTGACTTGGCCAAAGCGGGCGCGTCTATACAGGGAACAGCTTGCTTTTGTGCCGAAGAGAAGCCTCCTATTTGCACACATTGGTTAGCTCCCTGCAGCTAAACATAGAGCCACAGTGATTGACAGGAAGAGCAGCCTGGTAGGTGATGGCAATTACCGTTATTAGCTCTGTTGTTAGTGAATCTTAGTTTCCTCAGCTTCACAGCTGCACTGTATTTAAACAAACTCCTGGCATTTATGGCTGGGTTCACACCATTGCAAATTGGATGCGAGTTACCCGCATCCATTTCCAAATAGCAGGAGATTTTGACTGGCTCTCTATGGAGCCGTTTACATTTCTCTGCTGCGGCTCCGGTGCAAATTTGCACAGGGGACCTGTGCGTATTTTGGTCCATTTCAGGTCCGAATTCAGCCAAAAATTTGGTCTGAAATCAAACCTGAAATGGTGAACGAGGACGCACAGGACCCCTGTTGGAAGCCACACCGGTAGTAGGTGTGAATCCAGTCTAAAAGTCCACTAGAAAAATGAATGCAGAAGCTAGCTCCTCCCTGGCTCTACCTATGGGAACCTCTCTGGCATATGTCACTTTGGAGTATTCTGAGCAATGGTGAGACCCAGCGTGTGTGGCCCCCCCATATTGTAAAAAAGGGAAAGTAATATTTTGGCCCATTTAATTTTTTATTTTCTTCAAAGGTTTCCACATTTGAACTGTTGTTTTATTGCATTTTCTAATAACTTGTATAGAATCCTCTGCATCTATGATTCTCAGTCTATAAAGCAAACAGGACTCTCTAGTCGGAATGCATAACATTTGGCAAAAAGAGAGCGAGGTACCAGATCATCTCATAGGATCGTTGTGCTGGTTAAGTGTAGAACCCAGCACAGGGAGGGGAGATACCGACTCACCCCGGTTGGGGTGGTGCCCTTTACCTTAGATCCCAAACTAAGAAAGCATATGAGGAAAAAAAGGGTAATGGGAAAGAACCCAGATAGTTCTACGGGGTAAAAGGATTGGGCAATCTGCGGTCTTCTCCCAACAGTTAAAAATATCTTTATTGGTATCAAAAGTACATATAGATGTAAGTGAGCAAACTACATACAACAGAAAATAAAATAACATTAAAAAGACAATGCAGCCAGGCGTGCACAGACACACGCAGGGCAAGGGAACTAGATGGATGGAAAGCCCATTCAAGTTATAGCTGTGTTCAATGCATGTGAGCTGACCGATCTGGGATGGTGGGAGAGAGCCATTGACAGGAAACATACATCGGTGTCAGCTCAATGAAGGGCAATACACTCCGCTCTATTTCACAGAATCAAACAGGTGCGCTATATGCAAAAATACAATAGGGGACACAGGGGTACTCTCATAGCAATATTTACAGATGAACTGTGGATTTGCAGTTTGTCCTTCATCTAGTTAGGTGGCATGGTGCCACTGTAAAAATGAAGCGGATGCTTAGAGGAACATTGTTCCTATGCAGACCCTGAAGATGAGCCAGGGGAAGCAGCTGTCTGATTGAACGCTGCATCTGTTGGAGACCTTCAGCGACCATCTTAGGTTTGGCAGTCTGTTTAAATAGGAGTGCCCTGCAGGGTTTGGCTTGCTTTCGGCAAGTGGCTAGGTTGGGGATAGGACCCTACTTGTTAGGGTGAAACTAAGCATAGGGAAAGGTTTCTGCTTGAGGAGGGACAGTGTAGGAATATTGCTGATTCCGCTTCTGCATTCTGGTCTTTGAAGCCACTGCCGCAGTCTTCTGTACAGCCTAAAAGAACTGCTTGTTGCGTTTCCAGTTAGCCACCCATCCAGCAGACACTGTCCTTGGTAAAGCAGGACTTAACTGGAAGAGCTTTATTACTGAGGCTGTGTGGGATACTGCTTTGTTACTGTGTCATTGCTGAGTGACCTGCTGTTGTAAATCAGTGCCTCACCGTATGCCTTATGTTGTGACCTATGTCATTAATGATTGCACTACCTGAATATATGCTGTATAAAAACAAAGTTCTAGTAATTATAAGTTTTACTATTCATCCAAATACTAGGACTTATACTTCAATTTGGTCTCTGTGTGAGTGCTATCTCTACATCCAGTATCTGTTATTGGCCCCGCCCTCACGCTGTTTGAATATATAAAAAGCATAAATCAATAAAGGCAATAGAAATTCTATATTATCCTTTTAGGGGGAATCCCACAGGGAACAGGTTACACCTTTGATCAGCAGAAATACAGAAAAGTACTGTATGTCATAGGCATGATGGAGGTGCAAGGGTGAGGTCGGGGTCTCTAGAAAGTTAGTTGCTGGCTTTGGTGTTCCATCTGTATGCTTTAAAGAAATGGCACCGAACACACAGAGAAAATGCTGGCCAGACAGGCATGCTCTTTGCCTGCTTTTTTAGACACCCCAAAAGGACAGACTGCCACACTAGCCTCCAGAAGTGGTCCAATTACAACAAACCACTTGGCCGCACTACCTGACATACATCTGTGTCTTAATAGAGTAGGTGCCCCATAAGTATAGTGACCTGGCCTGGCCCTAGCTCCAGCAGGTAATGCAACACTAAGAGAGCCTTTATACACCTGGACGTTTTTTCCCGCTAAGAGATTAAAGATGAAATGGGTCATAAATGGTGGGGGTGGGTGGAATCTGCCCACTGTTCCTTCAGCAAAGTACTTGCCAGGAGCCACAGCTATCCACTCTGGTACTGCAAACCTCCACTGTTTGGAGCCTAGGTGCTGCAGGCCAGCAGCTTGACAGTCATGTGCGCTTCCCTAGGGCAAAAACCCACAGGCTGCCTATTTAGATACTGGGCTGTCACAGCTGATTCCACACGAAGCAAGGAACTGCATGCCTCACTCCTACACACCAGGCTAATACCAGTGTTCACAGCTGTGGAGGGGATTTTGACCACCAGAAAGGGCTGCCTCATGAGCTCTTTTTTGTTTTTTAGTGCAACTAGTGTCCAACTCATGCAGGTGCCGATATACTCAGTTGGTTATTTTCTGGAGCAGCGTTGTGTTCCCCAGTGAAGGAAAGAGGCACAAGAATTTAGCTGGACTCCGTCTTCCTTTTTTGTTTCTGTGTCTGTTCCCTATATTCTTGTTCACTCATACAGAGCTTTCAGTTTATTTTTTATGAGCAGTTGCTTAGTTCTCCTTGTGTCAAGAGTCCCTAGTTATCTTGACTTTAGCTAGAAGTCCCTATGTGTCATTACAGTATACCTCCATTATGATATTTTTTTAGTATCTAAGGTATAGAGTGGTAAGTTCTGTGCTGCTACATATTAAATATCAAAAATACTGTTATCATGTCCCTGTCCTCTAATTTGTGGCCAGTTGTTTTGTTCTTCTGAAGTAATTTAAAGTGGATGTAAACCCTCACAAATACCCAGTGAAGTGAACAGCCTCAGATGATACACAGAGATGAAACAAATCTCCCTACATACATTTTACATGTATGTCTGCTGTCTTCAGCTTTATATACTGTTTAGAAAGTGAACATTGTTGTCAATTTTCTCTTCCTGTTTCAGCTGTGGGAGTGGAGTCTTTGCATGCACTGTGTGACAGCTGATTGGAGGAACGGCACACACCCCCCCCCCCTCCACAAGGGCAGAGGAACAAATATACCTGCAGAGCTGAGCTGTGCCATGAATAGACAAGCTCTCTGCTAATCTGTCTCCAAGTTCCAACCCCAACACAAATTTTCAGCTGCTTTTATCTCCTGTGTCTGAGAACTTGTCAGAAGTTATCTGCTGATAACAGAAGAACGGAGCAGCAGAAAGACACAGGACTTAGGGTTTTGGAGAGAGGTAAACACTACAGAGATATGTGCCCAGGTCAGATTTCATAAATTGAGTTTAACTTTCTTTCTTAGGGAGAGTTCATAACCCCACCAAACATATACTTGCAAAATCAGGTATAATCTGCTGTACTCTGGCAGTATAAAATCAATTTAAAAATTCAACATTTCCTTCTTAGGCCTCATGCAAACTGGACATCAAAAAGGCCACTTTTAAGGGCATTTTGTGTTTTTTTTCTGCCTTTAAATACTCCTCTGTGTTAGCCTTTGTGTCCATGCACACATAGGCATTTACAGGCCAAAGCACGCAGGCAAATGACACACCCCTTGCCACACCCCCTTAAAGGAGAATTGTACAAAAAAATACGATTGTTTAAACCCACAAGTGTTTTTTTTTACCACTACTATTCCTTTATTTTGGCTTTTGGAATCTACAAATGCTGCAATTTAGAAATAAAATTAAAGGTTTAGCACTGGGAAACACTTTTTTGATAGATAAAAAGTGCATTTTATATACATCTATATAGATCAGACCAAAATGAGGGACAAATGAGGAGGAATGAAGGACAGATTGACATTGCTCCAAATCAGGGACAGTCCCTCGAAATCAGGGACAGTTGGGAGGTATGCATCACTGATGTGGTTGTGTATCAAGGTAAGAACCTTTGACTCTCCAAGCATAGAAATACAACAAAAACATTTCAATATGCAACAAGGCTTCAGTTTATAATTCCAACACACAGAAAAAAAAATACCTGAAAAAGTTTAAAAATTATATGGTAAGGCAAAGCGTGAAAGCACAAGAGTGATTTACATTGCTAATCACCCATAGAGGAGCTCTGATCAGCAGTACCAGACGTTCCAGCAACAAGAGCCTGGCGAATTGCTGTGACTGATGCAATAGCTCTATAATACCATGCTAGCTGAATTCTGAAATACCCAAATCTAATAAATCTCTTCTGTGCCGGCACAGCAATAGCACTCATAATAGTGACAAGGCAAACAGCGGGACCTGCACCTGTGTATTGACAGAGGAACGTTTGGAATGGTGGAAGTAGGGAAATGAACATTTGTAATGTGTTGTCCTTTCACGAGCGACAAAGGAAAAAAGAAAATAGGGTGGAAAGGGAATTATCAGCATGAAGCAGTTTAGCACATTTTAAATTTCATTACTAGCTGGTTTTCATATGCTCATTATCAGTAGTCACCTGCATCACACTAATTAAATCATGGTACAAAAGATATGACAGAGTCATACAAATAATAATCATGGTTTAAGCAGGCAAGATTTTTTTCACTTACTAGCACAACTAATCAAGATCATAGAGACAGACTGCCCATATAATTATGGCTTATTTCTAGTAGAACTATCATAAACTTGGGGAATTTAAACAGAGCTGTACTGAGGGTATCTTAAGGCCCCTTTCACACTGGGGCGTTTTTCATGCGGTGCAGCGCTAAAAATAGCGCCTGTTCACCGCATGAAAAAATCCTGCCCCTTTAACTCCAGTGTGAAAGCCGGCGGGCTTTCACACTGGAGCGGTGCGCTAGCAGGATGAAAAAAAAAGTCCTGCTAGCAGCATCTTTGGAGCGGGATAGGAGCGGTGTGTTCACCGCTCCTATACCGCTCCTTCCCATTGAAAAGAATGGGAGACCGCGGTAAAACCGCGGCAATACCGCCGCAAAGCGCCGCTACGGCGGCGCTCTGCGGGGGGTGTTTAAACCCTTTTTCGGCCGCTCGCGGGGGTAAAACCGCACCGCGAGCGGCCGAAAACCGCGGTAAAAACGACGGTAAAGCAGCGCTAAATATAGCGCTGCTTTACCGTCACCGCGGCTCACCGCCCCAGTGTGAAAGGGGCCTTAGTGAAATTTATGTCCAATCAGGAGAGCTAACATACAGTAAAATTATACATAAATCTATCCACTCCTGCCTTCTGCAGGCTGTCTGTCACATTAAAGGTTCAATAATGAAACTGTAATTTTAAAGGTAATGTCAATATTTGGATATAACTCTTATATATATATCTATATATAGATATATATATATCTATATATAGATATATCTATATATATATAGATATATCTATATATACACCGATCAGCCATAGCATTATGACAACCCACCTACCAGAAAATTCTAGAGCATTTCATGCTTCCCTGACCAGCTTTATGGAGACCTGCTCACTCTGCCAAAAATACCAATACCTGGTTTAATGATCATGGTATGACTTTGCTTGATTGGCCAGCAAACTTGCCTGATCCAATCCCCATAGAGTATCTGTGGGGTATTGTGAAGAGGAAGATGAGAGACACCAGACCCAACAATGCTGCTGGAGTCTGGATCTCTCCAGAGTCTGGACCGGCTGAGGGATGTCAGCCAACAGTGGACTTTAGCACACTGTCTGCTAAATAATGCATCACAGGAGTGCAGAACAAAGTGCACTCCTGTGACCTACAGGAGAAGTAGGATCAAAAGAGCTTTGGTCCTACTTTTTCTTTAACTGCAGCATCAAATAAACAAAAACAGTCCATACTTCTGGTACAATAAACAAAGTCCTGGCTCACTGTCCACATAAGCTTGTCCTACAACAGGGTTTAAAGTCCCTTCTTGCTCCAAGAGGTTCCCAAAATTCACAAGCGCCCAGCAGCATTTCAGTAGCCTTAATAGCTCACAACCTTCTCACAACTGTGATCTGCACTTATGCAGCCCCAGACCATGACACTCCCACCACCATGCTTGACTGTAGGTAAGACACGCTTGTCTTTGTACTCCTCACCTGGTTGCCGCCACACACGTTTGATACCATTTCAACCAAATACGTTTTTCTTGGTCTCATCAGACCACAGGACAGGGTTCCAGTAATCCATGTCCTTAGTCTGCTTGTCTTCAGCAAACTGTTGCAGACTTTCTTGTGCATCATCTTTAGAAGAGGCTTCCTTCTGGGATGACAGCCATACAGTCCAATTTAATGCAGTATGCGGTGTATGGTCTGAGCCCTGACAGGCTGACCCCCACCCCTTCAACCTCTGCAGCAATGCTGGCAGCACTCATATGTCTGTTTCCCAAAGACAACCTCTTGATATGACACTGAGCATGTGCACTCAACTTCTTTGGTCAACCATGGCGAGGCATGTTCTGAGTGGAACCTGTCCAGTTAAACCGCTGTATGGTCTTGGCCACCATGCTGCAGCTCAGTTTCAGGGTCTTGGCAATCTTCTTAAGCCTAGGCCATCTTTATGTAGAGCAACAATTATTTTTTTCAGATCCTCAGACTGTTCTTTGCCATGAGGTGCCATGTTGAACTTCAGTGACCAGTATGAGAGAGTCAGAGTGATAACACCAAATGTAAAACCCCTCTCTGTGCTGCAGCTCATTTTCAGGGTCTTGGCAATCTTTTTATAGCCTATCTTTATGTAGAGCAACCATTTATTTATTTTTTTAATCCTCAGAGAGTTCTTTGGCATGTGGGGCCATGTTGAAGTTCCAGTGACCAGTATGAGAGAGTGAGAGCGATAACACACCTGCTCCCCATTCACACCTTAGACCTTGTAACACTAACGAATCACATGACACCGGGGAGGGAAAATGGCTAATTTGGCCCAATTTGGACATTTTCACTTAGCGGTGTACTCACTTTTGTTGCCAGCGGTTTAGACATTAATGGCTGTGTTGAGTTTTTTTGAGGGGACAGCAAATTGACACTGTTATACAAGCTGTACCCTCACTACATTACATTGTAGCAAAGTGTAATTTCTTCAGTGTTGTTACATGAAAAGATATAATAAAATATTTATAAAAATGTGAGGGGTGTACTCATTTTTGTGAGATACTGTATGTGTGTATATATATATCGATATATATAGATATACACTATATTGCCAAAAGTATTGGAATGCCTGCCTTTACACACACATGAACTTCAATGGCATCCCAGTCTTAATCCGTAGGGTTCAATATTGAATTGGTCCACCTTTTGCAGGTATAACAGCTTTAACTTTTCTGGTAAGGCTGTCCACAAGATTTAGGAGTGTGTCTATGGTGATGTTTGACCATTATTCCAAAAGCAGATTTGTGAGGTCAGGCACTGATGTTGGACGCAAGGGCCTGGCTCGCAGTCTCATCCCAAAGATGTTCTATCAGGTTGAGGTCAGTCAAGTTCCTCCTTCCCAAACTCACTCATCCATGTCTTTATGGACCTTGCTTTGTGCACTGGTGTGCAGTCATGTTGGGACAGCAAGGGACCATCCCCAAACTGTTCCCACAAAGTTGGAAGCATGAAATTGTCCAAAATGTTTTGGTATGCTGACACCTTAAGAGTTCCCTTCACCGGAACTAAGGGGCCAAGCCCAACCCCTTAAAAACAACTCCTAAAAAACAACCCCACACCATAATCCCCCCTCACCAAATGATTTGGATCAGTGCACAAAGCAAGGTCCATAAGACATGGATGAGCAAGTTTGGAGTGGACTTACTTGACTGCCCTGCACAGAGTCCTGACCCTAACCTGATAGAACACCTTTGGGATAAATTAGAGGGGAGATTGCGAACCAGGCCTTCTCGTCCAACATTAGTGCCTGACCTCACAAATGTGTTTCTGGAAGAATGGTCGAGCATTCCCATAGACACACTCCTAAACCTTGTGGACAGCCTTCCCAGAAGAGTTGAAGCTGTTATAGATGCAAAGGGTGGGCCAACGCAATATTGAAGCCTACGGACTAAGACTGGGATGCGCACATGCATGTGCCTTTAAAGGGAGGCATCCCAATACTTTTGCCAATATAAGTGTGTGTATATATATATTGTGACGATCCGGGGTGATTAGGTTCAAGTGGTGCATGCAATTTTCCAGAAACGTGCCACTCCAGACTTGCGTTTTTAGGGCATGGCAGCCCACTTTTATTTAAAGGAAACCAAAAAGTTCAAACAAACAGTAATCTTCCCTCGCAGGGGGTTCCACCATCACTGTATAAACAAACGATAGCTTCCTGGCTTACTCACTGTCAGCTTTGTGCTGCTTTAGTCACAGGCCACACCTGCCTGCTTCAGACTTACACACAGACTGCCACCTGCAGTCTTATGCCCCACACACACGGTCGGAAATTCTGACCACAAAATCCGTCAGACTTTTTCCGACGGATTTTGTCCAACACTGGTGTTTCATACACACGGTCGGACAAAGTTGTCGGAAAATCCGATCATTCTGAACGTGGTGACGTTCGTTGAGTACAACGGAACTATGTAGAGGCTATTAGCCAATAGGTTTGGTCTCGTAATTTGATCTGAGCATGCGTGGCATTTTGTCCGTCGGAATTCTCTACACACGATCGGAAAAAGTCTGATCGGATTTTGTTGTCGGAAAATTTGAGAGCAGGATCTCAAATTTTTTCCGGCGGAAATTCCGACGGAAAAAGTCCGATGGAGCCCACACACGGTCAGATTTTCCGACAACATGGTCCGATCGGACATTTTCCGCCAGAATTTCCGACCGTGTGTACGGGGCATTAGGCTCCGAGACCTCCTGTCTCTTTCTCCTGCAACCCTCCCGACCTCCTGGCCAGACTTCCTGTCTGCCGGGCGGAACTGTCTCCAAGTCTGAGCACTGACTTCTCTTCCTGGGACGTTTATGAACCCAACCCACAGGTGTGTAATTAGTATTCCTGCCAAAATCAGGCATACACTGCTTATATGCACCTGTGACATGGGGTTGCATCTCCACAATATATATATATATAAAAAAATATATAGAGCAGGTCCAGATAAAAAAACTTTTAAGGAGTTGATATACTGATGTAGCTTTTTGCTTGAGTGCCTAGGCAATAATGCCCTCTGGGCAAGAAAAGGTTAAGCGGAAAAAAAAAAAAGTGTGCAAAGCAAGATTACATTTTGTATCCCATGGAATCTTTGGGAAAACCATAGATTTCTTGAAGCCATGGAATGTGGTTGACAGACAAGCACCTTGATCATATGCCAATTTATGTGTCCCTCTCTTGCTTGTCACATATCTATGGAGGAACATAAGCACAGAAAAAAATAATGCATTTAAAAATAATTTTCTTTCAATCGTCAGTAGAATAGGAAAAAAAAATTATATATATATTGCTTGCATGTGTGCGCGGCAGCTTTTTATCCCATGAGGTTCGAACACGGCCTGAGAGCGAGATGAAGATTCCGCTGCCTAGCAGATTGTGCGCTCTAATCTGTATGTAGAAGCTTCCCTAATAGCTGTCATTGGATTTCCTAAGAGGTGCCTGTCGTCGGGAGGAGGGGGGGGAGATAAATTAAGTGTTTGCGCTTCATCGCTGCCTATAGGTCGTTGATAGCTGCTGAGTAATGGTTTTTCTCTTTCTAATTGGTGGAGAGCAGCATCCTTTAATGGACGGGGGCCTTGTTCTCCCTCCCTTCCCCCTTTGTCTATGCTTCTGCTGTCTCTTTAATCAATAACCTAGCTGTGCCCAGTACTCAGGAGTTTGTGAAAGCTCCTTTGTAATAATGGATTGCCGTGGATTACATAAACCACTACCTCCTGCTGAGTCAGCCCTCTGTCAGGGGCCATTCTTTCCAGCAGCGTTATAGCTTTCTAGAGCGGCTGTTAGAGAGCTGCCTGCGGTGACTGTTGCCTAGCTGCTGTTCTGCTGCCCCCAACCTGTGGTTAACATCATCCTACATACATCTGCCTTTCTGACAGCATTTTAATGCAAATATTTTTGAAATCGTTGTTCCTCTAGCAGTTTTGTACATTTTTTTTAATATTTTATTATATATATATATTATATTTTATATAAGCATATAGTAATTGTCTTTCTTGAGAAACTTCATATGGGCAGTACTTTTCAGGGTCTAGCCTTTTAATTCAATTTATATGACGGCTACTATCCAGAGAGTTGAGAGGGAGCTCTACTTTACCTGAAGATATATCCCATCCACTCTATTTCATTATTGCAAGTGAAATCTAATAAAAATTAATTCCAAACTTTAGAATTCGGAGTTCACTAAGTACACCTTAAGACTTGTGTACCAACAAAAGAATAGTTAAAATTTAAGTTTTGGGGTTAAAGTACATGCTACTTACGGTTTTAATCTCATGCTGTTGAGAAATCTAACTTTTTGTTGATTCTATCCTTGCTTACAATACATTAACATTAAAGTGTTAGTTACCCTAAAAAAAAAAAAAAAAAAAAACAGCATAGTGCTTCTTCTCTGTCATTTGGCCCCCTGTATAACCTAAAGTACCTGGCTGATCCTGCCTGGTTCTGCCCTCCCCCTGTAAACTGACCACGGTTTATCATGGCTGCTGAGCCCTTATACTGTGGTCAGTTTAGATGCCTCTGTCATCCTGCTGCTCTTCTCTGTCCTCCTCCCCCCCTCCTGCTGCTATAAAAACTATATTATATTCATGCCATCCCCTCTGTTAAATAGCAATATGTGTCCCAGTGTTTGAGCTATATAAAAACAATGCTGATTTCTACCTTATGTTCAGAGCATCTCCCGGTGTTCATGTGACTCCTCGGCTCTCTCCTCCTCTCCTCCCTTCCTCCCAGCTGACCTCAGTGGGGGATTATCGGCCCCTCCCACTGTAGCAGTCAGCTTGGGAGAGGAGAGAGACGAGAGCACCGGGAGACGCTCTTATATAAATTAGAAATTGGCATATTTTTTATATAGCTCAGACACTGGGACACATATTGTTATTTAACAGATGGGATGGGATGAATATAATATAGTGTAATATAATATAGATATAATGTAATTGAGCGTGCAGATTTTATAACAAAAATATATCAACTTCCCACTCTCAATCACGAAAAAGATTTTTTATAAAGTAAATGCTGTAAACTACTTGAGTAGAGAGAAATTAACATCCTGCATTCTCACGCCACAGATCAGCCCCAATTCATGCAACTCCACACAGGTCACAGTCCCGCTGCAAATCTGTTTCACCACTGTACCCCCCTGCTCATCTGCCCCACCACTGTACCCCCCTGCTTATCTGCCCCACCACTGTACCCCTGCTTATCTGCCCCACCACTGTACCCCCCTGCTCATCTGCCCCACCACTGTAACCCCTGCTCATCTGCCCCACCACTGTAACCCCCTGCTCATCTGCCCCACCACTGTAACCCCTGCTCATCTGCCCCACCACTGTAACCCCCTGCTCATCTGCCCCACCACTGTAACTCATCTGCCCCACCACTGTACCCCTCCTGCTCATCTGCCCCACCACTGTACCCCCCTGCTCATCTGCCCCACCACTGTACCCCTCCTGCTCATCTGCCCCACCACTGGAACCCCCTGCTCATCTGCCCCACCACTGTACCCCCTGCTTATCTGCCCCACCACTGTAACCCCCTTCTCATCTGCCCCACCACTGTAACCCCCTGCTCATCTGCCCCACCACTGTACCCCTCCTGCTCATCTGCCCCACCACTGTAACCCCCTGCTCATCTATCCCACCACTGTACCTCCTGCTCATCTGCTCCACCACTGTACCCTCTTCTCATCTGTGATATGTGTGATTTGCAGAGTGGTGAAAGGAAGCAGAGATGAGACACATCTACCTGTCCTGGGACACTCATCCTGCTGATCCACATACAAGCATCTGGAATAGATGCGCAATGATGAGCTTAGGTCAGTGGCATTTTCTGAAAGCAGTGGGCCTGTGTACAGGATCATAGGTTGGGCCCCCGCAGCTGAGAAAAAGTTTCTGCGCTGCAGAAAATGTTGGGTGGGATTTTCATTGCATTGAATACTGGCTGTGGCTTAAAGGGACACAGAGTGCAGAGGGGTCCAGTAGTAAGTGACGCAAAGGTTCAGGAATAGGTTCCCAGAAGCTCAACAGTAATTTCACAAACTGTCAACGGATTGTTGTTTTCTCAATCACAGTGAAATCCCTTCTTTCTGAGATTGGTAGTAGCAACCAAGCGAGTCATCTTCCTCCAGATGGTGAGCGGGGCTAGCAGACTGTGATTGGCTCTAGCAGTGGCCAATGAGAGTCCTCCTCTTCCTGGAAACAGGGACCGCCTCCCCTATCAGAACTGCACCCAATCTCTTCCCCATCACAAAAGCTGACGATCGCAGCTACAGCAAAGTTAGAGGACCAAACAATGTTTGCCATCTTTTGCAATGTGTGGGGGCACAGTGCCTCCCCCTCAGTGCAGGTGCGGAGTGGGGAACTCTGAAATTGGAATGCATTAGTGTTTCACTGACACTTCTCTGTGCTGCTCTGCTGATGGGGAGAGAGTCGAGTGCCGACAGAAAAGGCTTTGAGTGCCGCTTGCGTTGCGTTGTCACAGTTGCCACTGAGCTTATGTCAGCTTTCAACCAAACTTTATACCCCCAAATGGCCAGTGTGAAAGCTGTTCATATGGGCAGTTGTCGAGGCTAAGATGGCCTCATTTTTGGTGGGCGAGGGGATTCGCAGACTGGAAACATTGTTGAGATGAGCAAATACATTTTTCTTTTTTTTTTTAAACATCCAAGGCCATATAAGAGGAATACGATTGCAGATTTTTGTTTAAGAACTGCCAAGGATATGAGATTTTAGCTTTGCTTTAGGCATTTAAAAGAAATATTCCACTTGAGTTTAATAGCTTCATTAATAGACTATCTATTATTACTTCTGTGAATGTTGTTAACTACTAGGAGTATGACAGATGACTTAATGCGGTAGTAAACTTAACCAACGAGGTCCTGAAAATGAATATAGGCACTACATAAAAGCCTTTTAAATCAATCCACTTTTACAAATAAACCCCCTTGGTTCCTTTTTACTTTCTTTAGCTGATTTTGCCCTCCCTGTCTCCCGTCCGAAGCTGGCACCATTTTTACTGTTCCCTTCTGCATCTGTACACTAAATCTGTAAAACTTCTGCCCCCTCTTCCTGTAATGGCCAGAATCTTGCACATGCACATTGATTCATTTTCGATCTGGGATCAGAACGCTGTGCACACGGCTACACACTTGCGGGATTGCAATGCAATGTCGCAGAAAGTAGATGACAAAGGCACGGCATTCGCCGGAATGAAGAGACCGCACACAGAGCATGCCATAAATACCCAAAAATATGCGCATGTAGTAAACTTGAGTTAACTACCACTTTAAAATATAACTAAGGCCTTGTTCACATGGGCAGGGCCGGATTAACATAGGGGCTATTGGAGCTGCAGCTCCAGGCCCCTTTCTCAAGATAGGCCCATTTGCCCCAAAAAAATAAAAAATAAATCAAAAAAAATAAAAAATTAAAAAAAAGATTGACTTCGAGGGTTGTAGCTCAGCGACCAGGAGTCATATAGACTCCCTATTTGGTGGGTATGTAGCTAAATACCTACTTCAACACTAAAATATGGGGCTGCTATCATCTATAGTTCCGGAGATACAGGGTTGCTTGCGCAGTCGCTCAGAAGCTACATACAGAGTGGCCAGTATAAATACAAGCTGGAACACTCTGCAGCAGACTGAGAGGATGAACTCGCAGGGCTTATAATAATTATTTGTATATTACTTATGATAATTAACCCCTTGCTACCCAGGCCAATTCTGACACTTCTCTCCTACATGTAAAAATCTTTTTTTTTTGTTAGAAAATTACTCAGAACCCTCAAGCATTATATATATTGTTTTCCATTTTCCATGCCTTTGCAACTTTTTATGTTACACGATATTTGCGCAGCAATTTTTCAAAAGTTTTTTTGGGGAAAGAAACTGTTTCATTCATAAAAAAAACACTAAAGTTAGCACGATTTTTTTGTGTAACAAGCGATGCTTTACATTTTTTTGCAGGTTACTTGTTTAGAGTTACAGAGAAGGTCTAGTGCTAGAATTATTGCTCTCGCTCTAACGATCGCGGATCACATGTGTGTATCTGGCTCTGATACTAGCCAGTGCCTACCCAGCCACTTACTAGTATCTCTCCCCAGCCTGTCCCCACACACCCTCTCACCTGCTGACCTGTGAATGGGGGAATCACTCCTGCAGTGTTATTGCGTTCTGCCTGTGAATACAATTATTAGTGTTGCTAACTATAGCTGGCAGCACTGATTGTTTTGGGGAAAACCTGACAGGCTGGTTGTACTCAAGTCGGTTAATAGGTTGACTTGTGTAAAAACTGCTAGCCCATACATAGATCGACTATGGCTGGTCTTTGCTTAATTGGTGTAATTTCAATCCATGTATGGCCCGCTTAACCACTACACAGTCCCTAAACATCCTTCCACAAACCTTTACATTTTTCCTTCCCAGATTACTTCATCCTCCTCTCTTATACATAGCCCACTGTCATACTCTCCACACTTTTCTCCTGTACATACTGCTCACTGTCATACCCTCCATACTTCTCTCCTATACATAGCACCCGCTGTCATATCCTACACACTCCTCTCCTTTACATAGTGCCCGCTGTCATACACATCTCTCCTGTACATAGTGCCCACTGTCGTACCCTCCACACTGCTCACTGTCATACCCTCCACACTCCTCTCCTATACATAGTGCCCACCGTCATACCCTCCACACTCCTCTCCTGTACATACTGCTCACTGTCATACCCTCCACACTCCTCTCCTATACATAGTGCCCACTGTCATACCCCAACACTTCTCTCCTATACATAGTGCCCACTGTCATACCCTCCACACTCCTCTCCTGTACATACTACTCACTGTCATACCCTCCATACTCCTCTCCTATACATAGTGCCCACCATCGTACCCTCCACACTCCTCTCCTGTACATACTGCTCACTGTCATACCCTCCACACTTCTCTCCTATACATAGTGCCCACCGTCATACCCTCCACACTCCTCTCCTGTACATACTACTCACTGTCATACCCTCCATACTCCTCTCCTATACATAGTGCCCACCGTCATACCCTCCACACTCCTCTCCTGTAATTACTGCTTACTGTCCTACTCTCCACACTTCTCTCCTGTACATAGTGCCCACTGTCGTACCCTCCACACTCCTCTCCTGTACATACTGCTCACTGTCATACCCTCCACACTCCTCTCCTATACATAGTGCCCACTGTCATACCCCAACACTTCTCTCCTATACATAGTGCCCACTGTCATACCCTCCACACTCCTCTCCTGTACATACTACTCACTGTCATACCCTCCATACTCCTCTCCTATACATAGTGCCCACTGTCATACCCTCTACACTCCTCTCCTGTACATACTACTCACTGTTATACCCTCCATACTCCTCTCCTATACATAGTGCCCACCGTCATACCCTCCACACTCCTCTCCTATACATAGTGCCCACCGTCATACCCTCCACACTCCTCTCCTGTAATTACTGCTTACTGTCCTACTCTCCACACTTCTCTCCTGTACATAGTGCCCACCGTCATACCCTCCACACTCCTCTCCTGTACATACTGCTCACTGTCATACCCTCCACACTCCTCTCCTATACATAGTGCCCACCGTCATACCCTCCACACTCCTCTCCTGTACATACTGCTCACTGTCATACCCTCCACACTCCTCTCCTATACACATTGCCCACTGTCATACCCCAACACTTCTCTCCTATACATAGTGCCCACTGTCATACCCTCCACACTCCTCTCCTATACATACTACTCACTGTCATACCCTCCATACTCCTCTCCTATACATAGTGCCCACTGTCATACCCTCCACACTCCTCTCCTGTACATACTACTCACTGTCATACCCTCCATACTCCTCTCCTATACATAGTGCCCACCGTCGTACCCTCCACACTCCTCTCCTGTAATTACTGCTTACTGCCCTACTCTCCACACTTCTCTCCTGTACATAGTGCCCACTGTCATACCCTCCACACTCCTCTCCTGTATATATTGCTCACTGTCATACCCTCCACACCCTTCTCTTATACCTAATGCCCACTGTAATACCCTCTACACTCCTCTGCTGTGCATAGTGCCTTCTGCCATACCCTCCGCACCACTCTCCTGTACATACTACCCTCTGTCATACCCCCACACTCCTCTCCTGTACATACTGCCCACTGTCATACCCTTCACACTCCTCTCCTGTACATACTGCCCACTGTCATACCCTTTACACTCCTCTCCTGTACATACTGCCCACTGTCATACCCTCCACACTCCTCTCCTGTACATACTGCCCAATGTCATACCCTCCACACTCCTCTGCTGTGCATACTGCCCACTGTCATACCCTTCACACTCCTCTCCTGTACATAGTGCCTTCTGCCATACCCTCCACACTCCTCTCATGTACATAGTGCCCACTGTTAGACCCTTCACATTCCTCTCCCTCACCTGCACATACTTCCCACTTTTATACCATCCATACTCCTCCCCAATGCCTCTTACCCACAAAAACAGTTCTTTAAAATGATACTGAATATCCTCAATGATCTAGAATGGGCACACTTTTGTTAGTTCAACTAAAGGAAATCTCAGTCCTCATATTTGTTCTGCCCCATTATTAGTACTTATTTAATTTTGTAATTACTATTTGATGTACATAGGAACATAGGGGATATCAGCTACTCTAAATACAGCACTTGTAAAAAAGTGTCCCTGAAAATATTTTTGAGAGGCTCCTGTGATATCAAAGCGGTAGTAAACTTTTCTAACATTACTACTTTTTAGAGGCCCTGAGGTAGGTTATGCCATAATGTACAAGTATGCACAGCATATTAGCACATTGAGGTACACTTAAATTGTCAGACTGAGCCCTCCAGTGCTGTGATCAATCCGGCGGGGCCCGGGAGCTTCCATCTTCACCCGGTCTTCCTTCTGGGTTCTGTGCCTTCGGTCACTTGCCTTGGCCAGGCTGCGTTGATGTCATTCCCACGCATGCTCATGTGCATCCTCTTTCTCTCATCCCCCCTTTCTCTCTCAACCTCCCTCCCTCCCTTACTCCTCACACCTCTTTCATTCCCTTTCTCTCTCTCTCTCATCCTCCCTCTCTCTCTTTTAATTTAATTTGTTATAACAAAAAATTGTTTGCATTTTTATTTATAAAAGGCCCGACCAAAATCCTCAGCACCAGGCCCATGATGTTCTTAATCTGGCCCTGCACATGGGTGACGCTCTCTACCTTTCCTCTAAAAAGCAATCTTCAGTGGATCGGTTTTCAGAGGGCAGGAAAGCAGTGGCTGCTAGGCATTCCAGACACAATACCGCTCTGCTGATTCTTTTGTGTAAATACTGTGCTACAATTGTAAGCCAAGCATTTAGCTCACAGTTGCGGCATAGTCCCATTCACGTGACATAATTTTTACTGCAGCATGTATAGGACCAAGAGTGGCTGCAGGTTCCCTTTTAAATGAGCATCTTTGGGGAGGGTAAAACTGTAGTCCAGCCACCTGTTTTTACTGACCCGGCCTCCCATCTGAGAAATGCCTAAAAGCAAAAAGTTTTTCTCTTATGTTCATTAAGAGACACAGCTTTGATTAAAGCTGCTAATTTCCTGGAGTGAGATGCTAGGTGCAAAGAAACTATAACAGGCATCTAGGACATCTCCTTTGGGTATCGGAAATAAACCCTCTGAT
>CM053027.1:165147250-165220139 GCA_028564925.1 Lithobates sylvaticus | reverse complement strand
TCTTTGTTCTTCCTGTTAAGGTTATTTTTAATTTTTTTACCTATTCAGTGGCGTCACTAGAGTTTGTGTCACATGGTGCAGTAAAATATGATGTCACTCCCCCCTCCATTTACTTAGCAATCCGAGGCAATGTTTTGCTTGCGTCTTTCTAGCAAGATTACTTTGTGGTATAAGCAAGGAAGCTGAGACCTCTGCAGTGTGTAAATGTGCTTTTACTATACAAAGATGCTGTGCATACAAAACTCTTACAATGTTAGGAATACAATACAAGACTGACAGATCTATAACAAGCAAAATGCCTAGCAAATAAACAGCCTATGGTCTGTAACAGTAGAAATACACTTAAATTTTACTTTGCTCCAGTTACTGTGTTCATCATCTCCGTTGCTCCTGGAGATCAGGCACCTCTTATTCGCTGATTACAGATTCAAGTGTCTTTCGGTGTTAATCAATGTTGGGTGGCTTCACTATCAGCCTCTAGTGCTCCTTTTATTTGGGCTTTTGTTTACCAGTTTGTTGACAATGGTTACAAAACAACCAAACTTCCAACTGTCAACAGTTCCCATTGTTACAAAGGCATTCGTTTGAGAAACATTCTCAGAAAAACCTAAGCTCTGTTAAAATAGCAATCAGATTAGTTCATCACAGTCTTATAGAAAAATTGCATATTTTATATCAAACGCAACACAGGCACTGAGCAGGCTAGCGGATTAGCATAGCTCTCCCCCCTGGCCTGCCACAATGCTCTGTCCTGCCGCTGCGGAGTGACAGCAGAAGCACAACAGAGCAGTAGACACTGGGCAGGCTAGTATATCGGGCTCTCTTCTGTCTAGCATGCCACAGTGCTCTGCAGGGCGCTGGGCAGGCTAGTTTCAGGATGGCAGCGCACGATTATGATGCACACCCCAAACCGGCCCCTGTAAATGTTGTGGTTTATGTCAGTGCGCCAATCCATGCACTGTCACGGATGGGGGTGACACCATCATGGTCATATATCACTTCCTTCTTAACGGTGTCATCAAGACCTGGACTGGGACAAAAAATAGACCCAGACACTTTAGACTGAGCAGCCCAGTGGAATCCCCTAAGTGTTAATCCACCCCAGTGTAAGCCTCCCAGTTTAACAGTGTAATTCCCCCTCCCCCCAGTAAATCCTCCCAGTTTAATCTCCCATAGTGTAAATTCCCACATTATGAATCCCTGCAACATTGTACTCCCCCGCATAAATCCCCACACCATTGTACTCCCTGGTGTAAATCCCTGCAGTGTAGCCCCCCGTGTAAATACCCTCCAGTGTAATCCCCTCAATGTAACCCCCCCATGTAAAGCCCCAATGTACCCCCCGTGTAATCCCCCTAATGTAACTCCCACTCCTGTGTAATCCCCCTGATGTAATCCCCTGTGTAATCTCCCTAAGGTAACTCCCACCCCTGTGTAATCCTCCTAATGTAACCCCCCGTGTAATCCTCCTAGAAATACCCCCGCTGAGTAATCCCCCTAATGGACCCCCCTGTGTAATCCCCCTAATGTAACCCCCCCTGTGTAATCCCCCCATGTGTAATCCCCCTAATGTAACCCCCCCTGTGTAATCCCCCTAATCTAACCCCCCCATGTGTAATCCCCCTAATGTAACCCCCCCTGTGTAATCACCCTAATGTAACCCCCCTGTGTAATCCCCCTAATGTAACCCCCTCTGTGTAATCCCCCTAATGTAACCCCCTGTGTAATCCCGCTAATGTAACCTCCCTTTGTAATCCCCCTAATGTAACCCCCCCGTGTGACCCCCCTAATTTAACATCCCCTTGTGTAATCCCCCTAATGTAAACCCCCCGTGTATATCTGCCCATTGTGACTATATAGTGTATATCTCTCCCCTCCCCACATTTACCTGAGACCTCAGATCAGCGCGGCTCTGTCCACATGGATGTCCCTCCTCCTAGGTTGTGAATATACTGTCAGTGTGGAGGAGGAGCCTAGACTCCATCAGCTGTGAGGAGTGTAATTGTGATAGGCAGCCGTCTTCCTCTCCCCGCCTGCCTGTCACAATAATATACGATTGCAGTGCCTGTTCCCGGAGGACATGCGGGTGCCGGGCACTGGGCTAGCCGCTATGGAACTCTATAGCTGTCTCCCCCTTACCTTCTTTCTCCTCCTCCCTCCTCGAACATCACGGGGAGCTAAGTAGACAGTGCGCAGGGGAAGGAGATAGAGGAGAGAGCCACGGCGCCTCTAATAATCCAGCACTGTGCCGGGTGTCATCCCACTGGTTGGTGTCACCCGGGTGTGCCCCCCCCTCGCTTCCCCCAAGCAACGCCACTGGACCTATTGACTTTTGTTTGCTGTGTTGCCCGCCCCTCATTAAATTGCTTTTAAACATCCAAATGGTCTGCGAATTAACCTCTTCCTATGTCCTGTGTTCTAGGATTAAAGCTGAATTCCAGGTATGATTTTTACTATAAAACCATACATGTAAAGCGCCATCTCCAGTGTTTATAAATATCAAACATATGTAATGTCCCTTTAAATCTACAATACATCACATGCAATTTATGTTTTAAAGTCCCAAAAATATCCTTTTTTATATAAAAAATAAAGTGATAAAAAGTCCACAAAAGTGCTTGTGAAAACAAAAGATCCAAATTCTCTTGTGCCAGGATATGAGCAAACCAATCCAGCCACCACCACCAGAAAAGATAGCCTAACCTTATAATATGACCCCTTTATCACAAAGAGGTCAAAGTGCTTGTTGTACCACCATGCCATGCTCCTTCCTGCTCCAGCCCTATTCAGATGTCTTTCCCAGGATCTCATGGACAACTCAGAGGACCCACATGGTTTCCATGACATACATCTGACACCACAGGACTCTGGACTTACAGGATTTCAGCCACTACACCTTTTCCCATATGGACCATATAATTAAAAAGGAAGCACACTGCACATACTGTTTAGAAAATGCTATTTAATCTTAGCGTATACGCTTTAAAAAAAAGTTTGTGTGCAAAATCAGCAAACATGGAAATAATACTTGTGCTATACAAAATGGTGCTATTGGCAACATTAACCAACGAACATCCGCAAAAACATAATAATGTCATACACTGTGCATGCCCACCCAAAGTGTCATCCAAAATGGAAGTACTGATTTTTACTTTATAGTTACATTTGTCCAGCTTGGACCAACATATATATAAATATTTAATACCTCTGGGACCACTGTGGAAATTAAGAATGGTAGAGGGGGGATTATGGTGTGGTTTGGGAACCACAGGGGTTGGGCTTGGCCCCTTAGTTCCAGTGAAGGGAACTCTTAGGGCATCAGCATACCAAGACAGTTTGGACAATTTCATGCTCCCAACTTTTTGAGAACAGTTTGGGGATGGCCCCTTCCTGTTCCAACATGACTGCGCATCAAACCACAAACAAGGTCTATAAAGACATGGATGAATAAGTTTGGGGTGGAGGAACTTGACTACACAGAGTCTTGATCTCAATCCGATAGAACACCTTTGGGATGAAGTAGTGCAGAGACTGCGAGCCAGGCCTTCTCATCCTACATCAGTGCCTGACCTCACAAATGCGCTTCTGGAAGAATGGTCAAACATTCCCACAGACACACTCCTAAACCTTGTGGACAGCCTTCTCAGAAGAGTTGAAGCTGTGATAGCTGCAAAGGGTGGGCCAACTCAATATTAAACCCTATGGACTAAGACTGGGATGCCATTAAAGTTCATGTGCATGTAAAGGCAGGCTTCCCAATACTTTTGGTAATATAGTGTACATAAGCATTCACAACCTTTGCCATGGCACTAAAAATTTATCTCAGGTGCATACTGTTTCCACTAATCATCCTTGAGATGTGTATACAACTTGATTGGAGTCCACCTGTGGTAAATTAAGTTGATTGGACATGATTTGGAAAGACTTATACCTGTTTATATAAGGTCCCAATGCATGTCAGAGCACAAACCAAGCCATGAAGTCTAAGGAATTGTCTGTCGACTCCTGAGACAGGATTGCATGGATGCACAGATCTGGGGAAGGGTACAGAAAATTTTCTGCAGCATTAACCACTTGAGCTCCGGACCATTTGGCTGGTCAAAGACCAGAGCACTTTTTGCGATTCAGCACTGCGTCGCTTTAACTGACAATTGCACGTGCGACTTGACTCCCAAACAAAATTGCCGTCCCTTTTTTCCCAAAAATAGAGTGGTGGTATTTGATCACCTCCTGCAGTTTTTATTTTTTGCGCTATAAACAAAAAATGAGCAACAATTTTGAAAAAAACACAATATTTTTTACTTTTTGCTATAATAAATATCCCCCAAAAATCTATAAAAAAAATGTTTTCCCTCAGTTTAGGTCGATACGTATTTGTCTACATATTTTTGGTAAAAAAAAAAATCACAATAAGCGTTTGATTGGTTTGCGCAAAAGTTATAGCGTCTACAAAATAGGGGATAGTTTTATGGCATTTTTATTAATATTTTTTTTTTTTTACTAGTAATGGTGGCGATCAGCGATTTTTATCATGACTGCGACATTATGGCAGACAGATCGGACATTTTTGACACATTTTTGGGACCATTGTCATTTATACAGCAATCAGTGCTATACAAATGCACTGATTCCTGTGTTAATGACACTGGCACTGAAGGGATTAACCACTAGGGGGCAGTGTAGGGGTTAAGTGTGTCCTAGGGAGTGATTCTAACTGTGGGGGGGAGGGGCTACGTGTGGCATGTCACTGATCACCGCTCCCGATTACAGGGAGCTGTGATCAGTGACACTGTCACTAGGCAGAACGTGGAGATGCTTGTTTACATCAGCATCTCCCCGTTCTTCCTCTCCGTGAGACGATCACGGGTATCCCCGCAGACATAGAGTCCGCGGGACCCACCATCCTACTCTCGGAGCTTGCCGCCTCTTAAAGGGCAACGTACAGGTACGTTTGTTTGCCTGTATGTGCCATTCTGCCGCAGTATATCTGCGTGAGGCGGCCGGCAAGCGGTTAAAAGACCCAATGAGCACAGTAACCATCATCATCCCCAAATGGAAGAAGTTTGGGACCACAAGGACTCCGCCTAGAGCGGGCCGCCCGGCCGAACTGAGCGATTGGGGGAGAAGGGCCTTAGTCAGGGAGGTGACCAAGAACCCGATGGTCACTCTGACAGAGCTTCCAGAAGAACAACCATCTATGCAGCACTCCACCAATCAGGCCTGTATGGTAGAGTGGCCAGATGGAAAAGGCACATGCCAGCTCACCTGGAGTTTGCCAAAAGGCACCTGAAGGACTCTCAGACCATGAGAAACAACATTATCTGGTCTGATGAAACAAAGATTGAACTCTTTGGCCTGAATGGCAAGTGGCAAGTCTGTAGGAAACCAGGCACTGCTCATAGCCTGGCCAATACCATCCCTACAGTGAAGCATGGTGGTGGCAGCATCATGCTGTGGGGATGTTTTTCAGCAGCAGGAACTGTGAAACTAGTCAGGATCGAGGGAATGATGAATGCAGCAATGTACAGAGACATCTTTGATGAAAACCTGCTTCAGAGCAGCCTTGAACATCTCTGGAGAGATCTGAAAATGGCTGTGCACTTACACTCCCCATCCAACCTGTTAAGGCTTGAGAGGTCCTGCAAAGAAGAATGGGAGAAACTGCCCAAAAATAGGTGTGTCAAGCTTGTAGCATCATACTCAAAAAGACTTGAGGCTGAAATTGGTGCCAAAGGTGCTTCAACAAAGTATTGATTTTTTAGTGAGCTTTTTTATTTTTAATACATTTTAAAAGGTTTCAAACAAACTTCTTTCACGTTGTCATTATGGGGTATTTTTTGTAGAATTTTGAGGAAAATAAACAATTTAATCCATTTTATTATAAGGCTGTAACATAACAAAATGTGGAAAAAGTGAAGCACTGTGAATACTTTCCTGGATGCAATGTATGTACCTCATGAAGCCTGGATATAAAAGAAGAACCAGCTCCCTGAAAAATACAATTATGCTTGGAAAAGGTAAAGGGAAAGAAGAAGACAACCAGCAAAAAGATGGCTGGAGACAGTAACAGAAATTGCCCATGCATGGATTGAAATTCGGCCAATTCCTGCTGAACCAGCGGAATTTTGAACCATGTATGACTTGCAATTAGGAATGTATTTGTTTTTATTCTTGTGTGTTATGGCAAGGTATTATTATTTGTATTATTCTTATTTGCCATCAAGTGGATGCTGACAACCACATGGATAGTGTTTCTCTAGAATATTCTGACTTGTTTTTTTGGTTATTAAAGTGGGGTGCCCCCTAAAAAAAATTTTTTTTAAAGTCGGCAGCTACAAATACTGCAGCTGCTGACTTTTAATAATCGGACACTTACCTGTCCCAGGGTCCAGCGATGCGGGGAACAAAGCCCCCCCTCGTTCCCTGCTTCACAGCCGGGCACCCATTGCGCATGCACGAGCGGGGGAAGGGGAAGTGATTTCAGTGCCCGGGCACTGAAGGAGGCAGACTACGAGGGGCCCCCTAGCAACAGGCATTTAGAGGTGAGTTAAAAAAAAATATTCCAATTATTTTTTTTAAATATTTTTAGGAATTTTAAGCAATTTTTTATTTTTGGCGGGAAACACCCCTTTAAGTCTTTGCAGGGACAAGTTCATACTGTATCCAGCCATCTTTTTTGCTGGTTGTCCATGTGTTTCCCTTCAACTTTTCCAAGCATAATTGTCTTATTTTTCAGTGAGTTGGTTCTTCAAGCTGAAGTTTGGCTGGGTTCACACTTATGCAAATTGGATGCAGGTTTCTCCACATCCAATTCGCAGGAGACTGTGAATGGCTCTCAATGGAGCCAGTTCACACCTCTCCGGGGTGGCCGAGGTTGGCACTGGAAAAGGGTCCTGTGCGTCTTTGGCTCCATTTCAGGTCCAAATTCAGGCAAAAATTCAGACCTGATTCGCCCCTAAAAGGAGAACAGGGATGCATCGGACCCCCTGCTGCAATCGGCGGCCGCAGCTGGTGTGAACCCAGCCTAAGAAGCAGATTGGCTACCATGCACAGCTGCATCAGATTTTGCACTCTCCAGTTTTAGTAAATCAACCCCATTGGTACACATCAATACTTTTGAAGATATTTTATGATAGCATGTACTCTATTTTACTTAAAGCATTGTGCATTATTTGTGCATAATAATTTAGACTTTCTTATTTTTGTTACAGACTGGTGTGCCCTGGCTTGGGTCTGCTGCATTACATTGAACCTGTACCTGAATGTAGTGAAGGAGATGAGGACAGATCGTTATGGGCTGTAAGTACAATAGTTCTAACGTTTTATCATTATGGCAGTAATGATAACTGTTTACCATCATAAGTAGAAATACAGGATCATACTTAATCCAGCCCTCAGATCTTCCATTCGCCTATTCGTATTTTGCAAGTGGAAAATTATTTCTGGCGAGCGTGGGCTGCCTGGGAGCGGGAGTGACGAGCGCTGCCAGCAGACGGGGTTGAATGGGAGCAGTTTTCCCAGCCAGGGGCTGGCCAGATCATCACAGAGCGGGGATTGCCCACTGTAACAGCTTTCATTTGAATTGCCGTCCGCTCACGGTCACACACAGACCCTCCTCCTGACCTGGCGCCTGTGACTGACAGAATACCATCATCTAACAACTGCATTGGACATTGGTGGCCTAGATGTAACTTGTGACATCACAAGGTCCAGTGTGGCTTTTTGTCATGGTCTAACTGCCTTTAATTGGTGAATGCCAACCTGAGCCTTCACATGGATCTAATTTAACGGTGAACTCTCATAGTGGAGGATTTGGGAAATTTTTCACTTGGTCTGGCCAAGAAGTTTTAAGCTTGTGGAGTCATGAACACTGAAGTTGATGGAGCATAACCTGTTACAGTATGTAGGTGGCATTTACAGTATTGAAAAATGTGGAATGGATTCTAGTGCCTAGTACAGTTTTTTTTTTCCCGGGGAGCTATGACACTCTGGGCTTCAGCAACGAGTCCCCAGGGGTGCTGCGGAAAAATTACAGAAAGCCTTGCTACAGTCCAATTATTAAAGGTTTTCCGAGTTAACTTCTGTGAATACGGAGCAGGGAGAGCACGTTTTGTTCCATCTCCGGGCTCTCTCCCCCTCCCTGCTGCTATCTATACTACTGCCCGCAAAACTAAGAGCTGTACAAGCGGCCGTCCATGTCCTACCAACCAATGTCGTCATCAGTTGCTAAGGAAAGGTCGGGCAGTGCCCACAGCTTTCAGTTTTGCCGGCAGTAGTTAGCACAGGAAATTTTTAATCATTGGACTGTATCAGGGCTTTCTGTAAGTTTGCTGTGATTAAGGCAAAGGGGGAGGAGGGTTAAGAAGGAGGGGAGGATTTGTGCTAGAGGGGGATTTTGTGATAGGAGGGGGCATTTTGGAGGGGGGTTTGTGCTACAAGGTGGGGATTCGTTCTAGGAGGGTGGTTTTGAAAGGGGGCATTTGTGGTAGCTGAGGGAATAGGGGAGATTTGCAACCTATTTAATGCTTGACTAAAATTTTAGGGCTTTTTTCCACCAGGTGCAGTGCAGTAATGCATGTTTTTCCACACCACACAAAAATGCATTGCCTTTTGCAGTTGCACACAAGTGCCATTAATTATTAGTGACACCCCACAAATCCACCAATTGCATGCATGTTTTGGCTCAATTTAAAAATCACACCAGCACATTTTTTGCATGTTTCACTAGCATTGAGCAGCACAATTAAAAACACAACATGCGGAAACACGCATAAAAACAAGGCTCACGCTCGGACGCACCTCCTTATGTGAGCCAGCCTTCAGACTGGTGTGCCCCGGGATAGTATGCCTTGACTGAAAAAAGATTGAAAAACATTGACCTAGTAAAGTAAGTATGTTGCTTTCTTTTCTACTACTCCATATACCTGAGAAATACATAGTGCTTCTGGGGGCGGGGGGACCTTCTCCCAGTATGTAGCACTTTGGTCTGAACAGCTAATCACTAGACCCAAACACTGTCATGTGAGGAAGGTGAAGAAGTCATTATCTTTCACATCATCCAACAGGGAGCTTGCACAGGGTTAGGACTTCTAACTTCGACAGAAGAACAGAATGGCAGGAAAGTGTTACAAAGGTCAGTATCAGTAGGTGGGGAATCAAGTTTTCACTATACCCCAAATGGCCAAAGCAACAGGGTCAATAGAGGATATTAAAGGCAGATATTTTTCTATTGCTTAAAAATAACAAAACATGTCATGTCATATTTACCTGCTCTGTACAGGAGGTCTGCATCCTGCCAGCGCTCCTAGCCCCTCCCTCCTGCCAAGTGCCCCCATAGCAAGCAGCTTGCTATGGGGGCAGCCAAACAGGCTTGCTCCTGACCCGCTGCTCTGTAAAGTCCATTTACACACGGATCGTGGCTTGTTCCTGCTCTCTCCTCATTGGCTTACTAGCTGTGCTTGACCGAAGTAGGAGCCAGTGGCTACCACTGCTGTCTCATCCAATGAGGAGGGGGAGACCCAGGAGAGCTGAGGTTCTCGTGCACATCGCTGTACACTTTATTTATTTATTTATTTTATTCAGCTATGAGTAAGCACTCCTGGTAGTGTGAAACGCGTTAGCGATTTTTGCTTTGCTGTGACCCACATTTGTGTGATTTTGTTTCACAAATAAAAGTCATTGAAATTTATTTTGGCGTGCGGCCGTCCAGAGTCTTTCAATCTATCGTCCAAAAAAAAAGAATGCCGGCTAAAAAAAAAAAAATCGAGAGAAAAAACAGCGTGAGGTCCCGCCCAGGTCCATACCAGGCCCTTGGGTCTAGTATGGATTCGGAGGGGACCCCCATGCCAACATTTTTAAAGAAAAAGGGCCTGGGGGTCCCCCAAAATCCATACCAGACCCTTATCCCAGCATGCAGCCCGGCAGGTCAGGAAATGGAGGGGACGAGCGAGGGCCCCCCCTCCTGAACCATACCAGGCCGCATGCCCTCAACATGGGGGATGGGTGCTTTGGGGCAGGGAGGGCTCTGCGCCACCCACCCCAAAGCACCTTGTCCCCATGTTGATGGGGACAAGGGCCTCTTCCGGACAACCCTTGCCCGATGGTTGTCGGGGTCTGCAGATGGGGGGCTAATCGGAATCTGGAAGCTCCCTTTAACAAGGGGGCCCCCAGATCCCGCCCCCCCCCCCCATGTGAATGAGTATGGGGTACTAAAAAAAAAGTAGTGTAGTGTTAAATACAGTAGGCAGTTTTTGACAAGTCTTTTATTAAAAATCTTCTTCTTCACCGCTTATTCCTCCATCTTCTCCCGCATCTTCATCCTCCGATCTTCTCCTTCTTCTTCTTCCGCTCTTTCTTCTGTCTTCTTTGTCTGGTGTTCTTTTTCCTCTGTCGCCGCTCCTGCTGACAACCCTCCTCCAATGCTGCATCCTGCTGATCTGTCGGCGCCGATGTCCTGCATTTCTTAAATAATGATGGGGGCGTGGCAAACGGATTACGTCACCCAGAGGCCACGCCCCCCTTGTGATGTCACTGACCCATCATGCCTCATGCAGTTTTGTCCTACGGACTTGTGTACACATGATCGGAAAGTCCAACAACATACATTTGTTGGCGGAAAATTTGAGAACATGCTAGCCAACCTTTGTTGGCGGAAAGTCCGACAACAATTGTCTGATGGAGCATACACATGGTCGGACTTACCGCCAACAAGCTCACATCCAACATTTCCCATCGGAAAATCCGATCGTGTGTACGCGGCATAACCCTCTGTCCCTGATTTAGCTGGTTCTGCTAATTTCCTAGTACAGATGAAAATGTTGGATTTCTCTTAAGCTGGTTATACAATGATTAAAATTTGGTCGGTCCAGCAGGGAGGACTGTCAAATCGACATGTTGAGAAAATTTTAAGCATTCAGTAACAATTATCAATGAGACGAATACAAGTGAATAAATCCTTCCAGCTGCAATACAGCAATAACAATCTAGGGATTTTAGTGAAGTAAGTCAGTTGTCCATACAATAGGAAAAAATCCCTTAAAATTGCAACTTGTTTCCTGTGCAAACTTAGAGATTGTACCGGAAACACTGTGGGGGAATTTCTAAAAACTGGAGCAGAAGTGTATGGAGAAGCTGTGTATAGTAACCAATCAGCTCATCGCTTCCGCTTGTTCAGTTAAGCATTCAAAATTAAAGCTAGAAGCTGGTTGGTTGCCGTGCATAACTGCTTTAGATTCTGTTTGCTTCAGTCTTAGCAAAGTCCCCTCTGTGAATTATGTGAATAGAATCTTGAGCAGGCCATAAAAATCAAAGGAGGGCTGGACATGTAGGCATGATTTGACCATCTTTATATATGGCCAGCTTCCTACATATACATAATAATTATTATACAGTACATTGTTGAGCAAATTAAATAGGCCTATTGACAGGTCCTGCTGATGTCAGCACTGGCTTCTTAGGATGTATTACTTGGTGTCAGATATGACATGTTTACTAAAACTTCCCATATGCTTTGTGACGCCCCTTTCACGCAGGCTTGGTCCAGTTTTGCTCAGCAGAAGATTTCTGTTGATCTCCTGCTGAGCGGAGAGGCCAGATGACAGGTCTGTGTCCTCTCTACTTTTGCACAGCCCACTCTGCTCTATGGGCAGCTGGATGTAAATGGACCAGCGGTCCATTTAATCCCAACTGCCCTTCAAACATTTGTTTCAGTCATAATAGCTATTCTTTGTATTGTGATGCTGTGATTGGCCCACAGCTATCACATGGTGCATGGGCTAATCACAGCACCCTTTACCATGTGATAGATGTGGGCCAATCACAGCATACCAATTGTAATCACATCTGTTATGAATAAAACCATTCATGACAGTTTGAAAACATTGCTGTTACTGTGATCATCACTGTAACAGCAATCAAATCGTTAAAAAAAACTATTCAGTAGTAGTTCAGTGTCACTATGGTGACACTGAACTACTCTGATGAGAGTTTTGTAAAAATGAAAAAAGAAAAAGAAGTTTAGAAAATGTTAAAAAATTGAATAAAAAATGATTTACAGTAGCTCACAAAAGTGAGTACACCCCTCACATTTTTGTAAATATTTTATTATATCTTTTTGAATGACAAGACTGAAGAAATTACACTTTGCTAAAATGTAAAGTAGTGAGTGTACAACATGTATCATAGCAAAGAACTCTCTGAGGATCTGAAAAAAAGAATTTTTGCTCTACATAAAGATTACCTAGGCTATAAGAAGATTGCCAAGACCCTAAAACTGAGCTGCAGCACAGTGGCCAAGACCGTACAGTGGTTTAACAGGACAGGTTCCACTCAGAACAGGCCTCGCCATGGTCGACCAAAGAAGTTGAGTGCACATGCTCAGCGTCATATCCAGAGGTTGTCTTTGGGAAATAGACGTATGAGTGCTGCCACCATTGCTGCAGAGGTTGAAGGGGTGAGGGGTCAGCCTGTCAGTGCTCAGACCATATGCCGCACACTGAATCAAATTGGTCTGCATGGCTATCATCCCAGAAGAAAGCCTCTTCTAAAGATGATGCACAAGAAAGCCCACAAACAGTTTGCTGAAGACAAGCAGACTAGGGACATGGATTACTGGAACCATGCCCTGTGGTCTAAAGAGACCAAGATAAACTTTTTTGGTTCAGATGGTGCCATGTGTTTTTGGCGGCAACCAGGTGAGGAGTACAAAGACAAGTGTGTCTTGCCTATAGTCAAGCATGGTGGTAGGAGTGTCATGGTCTGGGGCTGCATGAGTGCTGCCGACACTGGGGAGCTACAGTTCATTGAGGGAACCATGAATGCCAAGATGTACTGTGACATACTGCAGCAAAGCATGATCAACTCCCTTTGGAGACTGGGCCACAGGACAGTATTCCAACATGATAACGACCTCTAACACACACCCAAGACGACCACTGCCTTGCTAAAGAAGCTGAGGGTAAAGGTGATGGACTGGCCAAGCATGTCTCCAGACCTAAACCCTATTGATCATCTGTGGGGCATCCTCGAATGGAAGGGGGAAGAGCACAAGGTCTCTAACATCCACCAGCTCTGTCATGTCATCATGGAGGAGTGGAAGAGGACTCCAGTGGCAACCTGTGAAGCTCTGGTGAACTCCATGCCCAAGAGGGTTAAGGCAATGCTGGAAAATAATAGTGGCCACACAAAATACACATTGGGCCCAATTTTTACATTTTCACTTAGGGGTGTACTCACTTTTGTTGCCAGTGGTTTAGACATTAATGGCTGTGTGTTGAGTTATTTGGAGGGGACAGCAAATTTACACTGTTATACAAGCTGTACACTCACTACATTACATTGTAGCAAAGTGTCATTTCTCAGTGTTGTCACATGAAAAGATATAATAAAATATTTACACAAATGTGAGGGGTGTACTCATTTTTGTGAGATACTGTATTTATTTATTTTAACATGCTGTCACCGGTCAGTATCCCTGATCACCGCCACACAGTGTTGTGAAGAAAAAACACATTTTATTTTGTTTTTTGTTCCCAAAATTTGTGGGGAAAAAAAATACAATTTCAAAAAATGTGCCATACCGCTTACTAAATACTTCAGACTATTTACTTTCTAAAAAGGGGTAATGTGGGGGCTATTTGTACTGTCCTGACATTTTAAGGGCCTCGAGAAAAGAGATAGGATGCCAGTACATCAGGATTGGTCAGTTTTCAAATATATATACCATAGTTTGTAGACCTTATAACTTTCACACAAACCAATTAATATACACTTATTGGAATTTGTTTTTACTAAAGACATGTAGCAGAGTACATTTCAGCCTAACTTCATGAAGAAATACGATTTTATTGGATATGTTTTATAACAGAAAGTAGAAAATACTGTTGTTGTTTTTTTCAAAATGTTGGGTCTTTTTGAGATTTTGAATTTAGGCTGAACTTCCACTTTAAAGTGGATGTAAACCCTCACATATACCCAGTGAAGTGAACAGCCTCAGATGATATCCAGGGATGAAACAAATCTCCCTACATACATTTTACATGTATATCTGCTGTCTTTCCCTTTCTACACTGTTTAGAAAGTGCACATCTTGTTAAAAATCTTGTTTCCTCATTCAGCAGTTGGTGTGGAGTCAGGGCATACACTTTGTGAGCGCTTATTGGAGGAAAGGCACACACCCCCACTCCACATAGGCAGAGGAACAAAGAAACTTGCAGAGCTGCAGTCTGAATAGCTTATCTATCTCTAAGCACCCTTCCCAGGACCAACATTTCCAGCTGCTTTTATCTTGTGTGTCAGAGAACTTGTCAGAAGTTATCATGCTGATAACAGAGGAACAAAGCAGCAGAAAGACATGGCAATCAGAGCTTTGGAGAGAGATAAGTAAACACTACAGATATATGTGCATAGGTCAGATTTCATGAATGGGGTTTACAACCACTTTAAAGTAGCACAGTGAAGGGGGTAAAACCTTCCAGAGGTCAAAAATTTAAACAGGCCAGATGCACAGGAAGAGGGGAGAGCAGAGTGCTGAGAACCTGCTTGAAAGACAATACCACTTGAGAACTTTGAAGATGATTTGCTCCACAGTGGATGTAACTACAGATGTCAATAAAGAATTATTTTACTGCTTGGTAAGAATATACAGTATAACTATTTGAATGCCCATAGCCTGGACACGGTTCTACTTTAACTCCTGGCAGCTGGCAGGAGCTGGTCCTTTAAGGGGTTATGTGGCAGTGGTGGGCTTCCACGTCATCATTGTAATCGGCTATCACAATGAGCACATGGTTGGGAGCTCATCCATGGTTCCACATCATAAACAGTGGCTGGATGCTAGGAGCGCTGAATGAGCATGCTCCCATCACAGAACAGTCGCCCCAGCTGTACTCATATAGGTGGCAGCCTGGGGGTTAAAGCTCAACATCACGCTGTCATATATATATTCATGTGGCTGAGCTTAGGAGGTTTGGCTGATATGTATAATTTAGTATACCTATGTGTTAAAATCACATAGAGTTGTAGTATCTTTTTTTAGATAATAAGAGAAACTTGCTTATTTATTTATTATTTTTTTTTAATTACAAGGAAGATATTGTGATGACAGTAACCTATTACTGCCCATCTCTTCAAATAAATGATTTTTGTGTTGATTTCCAGGTCTCACTAATGTGTCTATAGCATAGAATGCATCACTGTCTCCTTACAGCACAGACAAGCAACTAATCTGTGCTACAGCAATTAGACTTCTAAAGACCTCGGGGAAACAGCACTTCTGCAGCCTTGTGACCAAGAGCAGCATAATGAGGAGTGGCAAGAAGTGTCACTTTGGATTGTGTCCTTCTAGACAGGAAGCTCTTCAGTAATGTCATTTATATGTCATGCACAATTGAAGCAGCTAATAGAGTGAATCTCTAAGGGGCAAACAAGTTGTAACAGTGTTAATTACAGCATTATTTATTTATTTGTTGATATGTGTGCCACTCAATCCCAGGGAGGAGGGACATCAAATACACCCAGGTTACTTTTTTTTTTAAATTCCAGAACATTATTTACTCTCTGCCAAACATTCAGCGAAAAGTGGAGCTGTGATTATTAGCAAACTCCCCCCCCCCCCCCCCCCCCATTCCCCTAGCTTATTTAAAGGAGAACTGATAGAATATATAAAAGAGCAACATTATTTAATGCAGTTATGTGGGCATTATTGAACTAGTCCCATGGAAGTCTGGCTTTATACCATCCCCTTCTAATTTACTGTAAGTGCACTGCAAACTAGGAGAGGGAGGGCCAGCACTATGAGCCATTTAGGTTCCTCTGTATGCACATTTGATGACAAAGAACATACTTACAAGAAGAGAAGACAAGACATGAACTCATCTAGAGATTTTTGTGCCAGAGTTCTATCGAATAGTGCCCTCCGCCGAAAAGTGCATGCGCAGTACGGAAGGCCACTCTAGCTGATTTCTCGTTTAGCTGGCGTGCCATCACTATAGCACATGCACATACTGTAGGAGGCATTTTTCGATGGGAGATACCATTTGACTGGCAGAATTGAAAGCTATGCAAACAGCAGAGGGAGACCATAGTTGTTAGATTGTTCCTTGCTGTTGCAGGGTGGGTTGTGGCTGTGTTGCAACCCACCCTTATGCCCCGTACACACGGTCGGAATTTCCGATGGAAAATGTCCTATAGGACCATGTTGTCAGAAAATGGGCTCCACCGGACTTTTTCCGTCGGAATTTCCGACGGAAAAAATTTGAGATCCTGCTCCCAAATTTTCCGACAACAAAGTCCGATCGGACTTTTTCCGATCGTGTGTAGCGAATTCCGACGGACAAAGTGCCACGCATGCTCAGATCACATTACAAGACCAAAGCTATTGGCTACTAGCCTCTACGTAGTTCCGTCGTACGCAACAAACGTCACCACGTTCAGAATGATCGGATTTTCCGACAACTTTGTCCGACCGTGTGTATGCAACACCAGTGTCGGACAAAATCCGTCTGAAAAAATCTGACGGATTTTGTGGTCGGAATTTCCGACCGTGTGTACGGGGCATTAGACACAGGCAAAACCCGCCCTGCAACACAGCAAACCCGCCCTGCAACACAGACAAAACCCAACCTTGAGCACACTGTAAACCCGCCCTGCAACAGCGAGGCACAATCTGACAGCTATGGTCTCCCTCTGCTGTTCGCATATCTTTCAATTCTGCCTGTCAAATGGTATCTCCCGTCGAAAAAGGCCTCTTACAATTTGCGCGTGCGCTATGGTGACGTCACGCCAGCTGATTGAGAAATCAGCTGGAGTGGCCTTCTGCACTGCGCATGCGTGGGCACTTTTTGACAGAGGGCACTATTCGATAGAATACCGGCAAGGGGAGGTTGGTAAGGTAAATATCAGCAGTTGCAGGGGTCTTTTTAGAAACCTCATCTCTAAATGGGTAAGGTCACAGTGGGGTTGATTTATTAAAACTGGAAAGTGCAAAATATGATGCAGCTCTACATAGAAACCAGCTTCCAGGTTTTTTTGTCAAAGCTTAATTGAACAAGCTGAGGTTAGAAGCTGATTGGTTTCTATGCAGAGCTGCTCCAGATTTTTCACTCTCCAGTTTTAGTAAATAAACCCCACAGTCTCTCCCCCAAACAATAAAATAATAGATGCATACAGCTCTGCAGTTTGCTTATATAAAACTCACATTTGTTCAGTAAACATAAGGTTTTATTTTTATCAACCTCACTGGTGATGTAGCCAGTACCTTACAGCTGTCCCCTGGGAAGGCTATGTGCCCAATTACTTTTTGAGAGCTCTCGTAGGTAAATTGCGCATTCTGCTGCACAAAATTGTGGCTGCTTCTTAAAAAAATCTGAATTTGCTTGGAGACTTCTGTTTTAGGTCTGTTCTGTCCATAGTTTTGATTAGGGGTTTGACAGATCAGGGGCCTGGTTGCTTTTATGATTTGCTCTAAACACACTGACAATTATAACACATTGCATCCACCGTCAAGACAAAATGTTTGGATTGGTATTTATAGTGGAACATCAGACATCATGATTTGACAGTCGGGACTGGCAGAATTCTTGCTATGGAAGCCAGATCAGGCTGGAAGAGTCTTGCTGCTGAGACACTACCCTAAAAAACAGCAGCAGATTCATTTTATATGTAATGCTGAATATGCTGGATGCTATCAGATTGACAGCAACTGTTTGGAAAGTTTATAACAGTTGTCATTGGTTGGCATTTGCTTGTGAAAGTAGGGCTTCACACCTCTGCGATTTTCATGCAGTGCATCATGGATACATCTTTTTTAATTATATTTTTATTTGCATTTGGGATTACTGAATAATACAGGAAGCAAAAGACAGCAGTGACGTTGATACATTGTACATTATATTTGCATGGTCTATAACAATGTTCATAAATAAAAAAGTAATTATTTCTATAGAGGGTGTATTTTGCTGAAAACTGCATTAAAGATGCAGCAAACAAGATTCTTTTAGCGTAGGTTCACACTGTGTATCACCCCTTTTTCCTGTGCTTATCACATGCGATTTGAGCCCATTCATTTTTGATTGCATTGATTGCATTGCAACTGTGGGCACCCGGCTGTGGCTTCACAGCCGGGCACCCACTGCACATGCGCGAGCGGCACTGTGCGCCGTGATTGGCCGCGCAGTCATCTGGAACCTGTCACGTGTCCCAGATGACTGACAGGAGGGAGGGGGCAGAGCTGAGCCCTTCCTGCGCCGAGGGGAAGTGATGTCACCAGCCCAGTCACTGAAGGAGGCAGACTAAGAGGGACCCCCTAGCAACAGGCATTTAGAGGTGAGTTAAAAACATTTTTTTCCAAATGTTTTATTTTTAATTTTTTTAGGAATTTTAATAATTTTTTTTTTTTTTGGGGGGAAACACCACTTTAAGGCTAAATTCATACAGTTAAATTGCAGTAACACGCTTGGTGTTCTGTGGTGCCATTTAGAATTCCAACACACCTTTCCCAATGTGCCTACATTGCATTGCACCATATTTAACTGTAACGCACTACTGTGTGCCGTGGCATGCTGCCTTATTAGGAATAGTGCATGCACTTTTTTGTGTATTAGGCAGCTTATTCAAAACGAGTTAACCTGTGTGTGTTAAGCACATCACACAAAAGTAAATGGGCCCTTTAAGGTAGGCCATACACAGTGCAAATTTCTTTCTTACAACCAGGGTTTGCAGGGAAGAAATTCACATCATTCCCCCATCAACACAGACAGTACTGACAGTGGAATCCCTCCTGCTGAGCAATTGTCTGCTCCCAGCAGGGGAAGCCGTTCCCGCCGGGAGAAGACAGTGATTATCGCTAGCGGCTATAGCAGCTGCTAGCGATTATCTCAAGTGAATCTGGCAGGCTGGTTGTAACCAAGTTGATCGAGTACATTCAGCCTGCCCATTAATTGTTTGAATCTAGGCCAAGATTCGAACCGTATATGGCCAGCCTTAGTGATTCTGAAGCTGGCGAGTTGTTATAAGGGACAGAATTGCTAGTGTGACATGGGCCTTGCGCATATCAGTATAAGTATTGGATTTATTATTGCTGCTAATATTTTTGAGTGAGCCATTCAAAAAATGTGGTTTTGTGTAATTAGAATCTACTCATCACAGAAAAAAAACAACACTCTCCAGAGTTATCTCCAACACAACCCCACCCTTTTACCCCTTCATGTAGGGGCAACAAATGATTAAATGGCAGTTCAACTTGTATATCAGCAAGTCCTGGAATTATAATAATACAAAAAAACAATATGTATATGCTATTTTAGTAAGCATTTGAAAGCTCTGGGCAAAAACAATATTGGGACATCAGATGAGAACCAATAATGTACCTGTAATAATATGTGCCCCATTCGTGGCTGCTGCTTAATTCTTGAAAACTGTTGAGACCTTGCACCCACTGATAGTGATGTAAGAACCAGTGGCAGCCTGTGCATTAAGGGCCATCCATGTGTCCGGCCCCCTGATCTACATAGAGAGATGCTGGGTGCTGGATTACTGCTGTGCCGCTGGCTACCCGGGGTGGGGGGTTGGTTGATTGCCGCTCCCCAAAAAAAAAAAAAACACAAGCTGCCGCTGGTAAGAACTGAACTTTCACTGCTGACTGTCAGTTTCAGTGGTGTAAGTTCAGCACTTACATTACTGTCAGGGGTGCATTCATTTAACAGTTTTCCGGAAAGAAACCTCAGCCATGAGTGGGACACACATCATTGGAGTGTAATAAAATATACCACTCCTGGGGGTCTGTAAAGACTGTAATATGACAGAGGTGGTCCCCCGAGTAGCTGACTTTGGAGGAATGATCTAGTTGTAAAGTGCAGACCTCTGCATTTTAAGGGGTTAACTGTATCCTCCATGTCACCGATGCATTGTTCAACAGTAGACATTCTTTCTGATTTTCTGCATATAATGTTTTATGACATATGTCCACTTTACCTGAGTCTATCTGAGCAGTGAGTGCAGCTTGAAAATTAGGTATAGACTCCATAACATGTTTAAGTGTCAGCTATGTCTCCTCCTGGGGCATCCCAGTCCCCTGGGTGTTTTCACTGGGGTCAGCAGCATATATTTGTGTATTAGTTGTGGAAATTGAATCATCAGTATCACCCCAGTCACCTACAATATTACTCTCTCCCAGCAAGTCATCATTGTTATTATAATGCTATGTTACACTGAGAGAGAAACTGTGTATCTTGTGTGGCTTCTTGTGTTTCTCCCTTTGTGGCAGAGCACATGTTGTAGAGGAGCCTCCACTATCTTTGGAGTGTCCCAGGGGATGTCCCAGCATGTTTGGGTGCATGTTGCCCGATTTTGACCATGTCAATCTGTACAGTTTTGGATAGAATGGGGAAGAGGTATACTGGCCATACACTAGAAGATTTTCAAACAAAAAATTTTTTGTACAAACATTCGTACAGAAAATTCTTTGTACAGTCACTGACTGGATGATTATTTTTCAAAAACGTTCACTTGCTTTTAACATTTGATTTTAGAATGAATGTAATTTCTGTTAGGAAGTCACATACACTGTTCGAAATTCTTTAGTTTGAAAAAAATGTTCCATCCTGCTCCTTTGAATTTTCTTGTCTCTGTGGTCGAAAATGTACCACACGGATAGTTTCTAATTGTCAGTGGGTATTTGACCTCACTAACAATTACAAATCGAATAAACGTTTTCGAACGAAAATCTATATGTGTATGGCCAGCATTAGGCTCTGATTATTTTGATTGCAGTTTTGTCTTCCTGCATAGGGTAATTCACCGTTCTTTTTTGTCCCTTCTGTTATTGTCATCTCGACAGAGTGAGAGAAAAGCCTTAACTTTAGAGTTGCCTAGAACAAACGTTGAGTGTAGCTCTTCAAATGGAGACACGTTCCATTGAGGACTGTCTAATGCCCCGTGATTATGTTGTCGGAAAATCTGATCGTATGTCGGCTCTATCGGACTTTTTCCGTCTGAATTTCTGACGGAAAAAATTTGAGAGCTGGACCTAAAATTTTCCGACAACAAAATACGATCAGCCTTTTTCCGATCGTGTGTCGAGAATTCCAGCGCACAAAGTGCCAAGCATGCTTAGAAAAAATTTGGAGACGAAAGCTATTGGCTACTGGCCTCTACGTAGTCCCATCCTACATTTTGTACGTCACCTCTTTGCGAACGATAGGATTTTCTGACAACTTTGTGCGACCGTGTGTATGCAAGACGAGTTTCGGCCAAAATCCGTCGGAAAAAATCAGACGGATTTTGTGGTCGGAATGTCCGACCGTGTGTATGGGACATAAGACACTTTGTGTTGCATACCTCCCAACATTTTGAGATGGGAATGAGGGACACCTACTACCAAACGTATGTAGGCATAGGACACACCCCCTGCCACACCCCCTTAAAGGAGAATTAACCAAAAACTAAAGGTTAATTAAATCCACAAGGGATTTTTAATTTCTACTAATCCTTTATATTGGCTTTTAAAATGTACAAATTTAGAAGCAATTTAGAATTTGTATGAAAGGTTTAGCACTGGGAAACACTTTTTGAAAGATAAAAAGTGAATTTTATACACAACTATATAGATCAGACCAAAATGAGGGATAAATGAGGAGGAATGATGGACAGAGGGACATTGCTCCAAATCAGGGACAGTCCCTCGAAATCAGGGACAGTTGGGAGCTATGCTGTTGTGTCTGAGGGAGAGGAAGTGAAAAATACTTACAGTATAACTATATGTGGTTTAAAAAATAATAATTATATATATAATATCATTACATTTATTACCACATGCAGTTATCAGAATAGATAATCAGGACAGTGATCATTTAATAATCTGTTGTTGAACATTGTAATTGTACAGGCCAGGTAACATCAGTCACTTCCAATATAGGCTCCTGGAAGTTTCATAGTATCATGTGACAAGTAGGATTGACCTTTTTCCCATAACTAAATGAGAACTGAATACATTTGTAGCCCAGATGTGCTCCAAGCCATCCTTATATCCCAGCTGTGGTAGCAAAGTCTTGGGCAGGGTGCTTACAATCCATAGCTCTTGCTGCCTGCAGGGGCAGGAGGAAGAGAAGTGGCAGGTGTGTTTTGTAATAGTAATGAGAGAGAGAGGGGTAAAATTACATTTTCTTCACCAGTCATTAGTTTTGGCTTAGGGAAGTAGACGGGATATGTCCTGACATATGCTATTATCTTCTGTGGAAATCATGCAGCTCTAGATTGGCGAAACACAATAACAGACGAATAACCTCATCTGACTGCCGGCTCCATTCAGCAGGAAAACAATGAACAATGTGCTGTGAAATCTGGCTTAACACTTACTGCGGGCTTGCTGTCCCTGTTATTATTTTCCTAGGCTGTTATTTCAGTATCCTGCAAAATGGTAACCTGTAATATGCATGCTTTATTTTAATTCTGTTAATTCAGCATTTCAAAGCTTTTAGATGTCATTGGCTTACAGTGCATTAGTATAACAGTTACCCCAAGCCAGACAGTGTAAGTCACCCCATGGCACATTCTGTACAGGGTATTTATTGCATGACATTGTCAAGTAGCCAGATTTTTTGTGTTCACAACATTGTCTCTACATACTGGAAAGAAGAAAATGTCTTTAACTGCTATTTTTCTAAATACATGCTAATATTATATGTGTACACACACACACAGTATATTTACCTCTGGGACACCGTCAACAATTTTGTTTTATACACTGTGTGCACAATTATTGTATTTTTGAGGAACCTTTTTTTATTGCTGATCAGCTACAGTGTTCTCAGTCAAAAATGTTAATGAACCTCAAACCTGAATATTTTAGAAAGTAAAAGTGAGGTTTTGGCTTTCTTAGGAGAATATCTATGTGTGCACAATTGTTGGGCAACTATTAGTATGCACAATTATTTTTCCTGCGACTTTGGACATCATTGTCACATGACAAGTGACTCATCAGAGTCACATGACAAGTCATACCCCATGATTCTCAATGATAACCATTCATATATGTACGACTTCAAGTCTCACCGACTTCAAAGTAGTCCCTGTACTACTTTGGTCTGACTTTGATGCGGGTTGAGGTCCATAGAACTCAAGTTTACACAGGCATTCCCTGAAATCGCGGCAAAACCGCACAACTTTCAAATCGCAGCAGTGTGAAAGTGGCCTTAATGAAAAATTTAAATGTTCCCATCTTACTTGTTTTTCATCTGTTAAAGTTAAAAACTCAAAATGTACAAATAAACATTTTTGACATTTCCAAAAAATAAATCAGTGACCAGTATAACCACTCTTCTTTTCATAACAGTCATAAGCCTTCCATCCATGGAATCTGTCAGTTTCTTCATCTGTTGCCGATCAACTTTTTGTGTCGCAGCAACCACAGCCTCCCAGACACTGTTTAGAGAGTTGTACTGTTTTCTTTCACATTAAATATCACGTTTAAGAAGGGCCCACAAGTTCGCAATAGGGTTTAGGTCAGGTGAGGAAGGGGGCTATGTCATTATTCTTTCATCTTTAAGGCCTTTACTGGGTAGACACACAGTGGAGTACTTTGATGCATGTGATAAAGCATTGTCCTGCATAATTATCATGGTCTTCTTGAAAGATGCAGACTTTTTCCTGTACCACTACTTGAAGAAAGTCTCTTCTAAAAACTGGCAGTAGGTTTGGGAGTTGATTTTAAGCCCATCTTCAACCCGAAAAGGTCAAACTATCTCATCATTAATAATACCAGCCCATACCAGTAACCCACCTCCACCTTGCAGGCATCTAAGTCAAGTGGAGCTCTGTGGTCGTTACTGATCCAGCCACAGGCCCATCCAGCCACAGGCCCATCCAGCTGGTCCATCAAGGGTCACTCTCATCTCATCAGTCCGTAAAACCTTTGAAAAATCTGCCTTCAGATATTTCTTGGCCCAGTCTTTACGCTCCTACTATTGCGTCTTGTTTAGTGGTAGGTTGTAGTTCTTGCGACCCTGTTGACTATGTGCAACAAAATGTTTGATAGTACTGTGATTACACCCCAATATCTTAGCAATTTAGAGCCGACAGTTCTCCCTGCCCCCCCTCCCTCTTTCCTCTCTCTCACAGGATGACACAGCCGATCTGCTCCTTCTCCCCCTCCACCTCTCCTGTGTGTGCAAAGCTAACAAGCTTATACCTCCCGCGGTACACATACGGGAGAGCAGTGAGGGGAGAAGGAGCAGACCTGTCAGCTCTGAGCTGTAGGAGAGACGCTCTCCGCTCAGAGCTGTGCTGAGGAGGCAGGCAACATTCATGAGTACTGATGGGATGCACTGAGAGGCAGTGCTGATAGGAGGCATTGACGGCACTGATACGCATCACTGATAGGTGGCATTGAGGAGCAGTGATCTGTGGCATTGATAGACGGTGTGGCAAGAAATGTTAAAAAAAAAAAACATTCGTATCTATTTACTAACGCTAAGAGCAGAAGGATAAAAATAGTCAGTGTCGATTGAGAGAGTGAAGTTTCACTTTAAAGACTTGTGATCTCAAGTGATCTTTCACATGTATATTTTGGCTGCAAGAAGAGACAGTCATTTGTTTCATTTAAAGTCTTTACATTTGTCCACATTGTGTAACCCTGGGTGCAAGGGAGTTGGCAGACAGATTCTGTTTGCCCATAGTGCACTGTCACCTATTGAACTTGGCCTTTTTTTCTTTTAGATTGTGAGACCTTACTCACATATGACATAATGTTTTATTATTTATTTTATATCCAAAAGATTGCAGTTTATATTAAAGTGATTGTAAAGCTTTGATCACCCCAGATGTTAACTCCTTCCCAGCCATTGTCATTAGTACACAGGGAGTGTATAGTATTACCATTAGTAGTATAAAAAATAAATCCAATATACAGTGGGTATAGAAAAGAATCACCCCCCTTTAACCACTTAAGCCCCGGACCATTTTGCTGGCCAAAGACCACTTTTTGTGATTTGGCCCGGCGTCACTTTAACTGACAATTGCACGGTTGTGCGACGTGGCTCCCAAACAAAATTGACGTCCCTTTTTTCCCACAAATAGAGCTTTCTTTTGGTGGTATTTGATCACCTCTGCGGTTTTTATTTTTTGCGCTATAAACAAAAATAGAGCGACAATTTTGAAAAAAAACACATTTTTTTTTACTTTTTGCTATAATAAATATCCCCAAAAAATATATAAAAAAAAGTTTTTTCCTCAGTTTAGGCCAATACGTATTCTTCTACATATTTATGGTTAAAATAATCGCAATAAGCGTGTATTGATTGGTTTGCACAAAAGTTATAGTGTCTAAAAAATAGATTTATGGCATTTTTATTAATCATTTTATTTTTTACTAGTAATGGCGCCGATCTGCTATTTTTTATTGTGACTGCAACATTATGGCGGACACATCGGACAATTTTGACACATTTTTGGGACCATTGTAATTTTTACAGCGATCAGTGCTATAAAATTGCATTGATTACTGTAAAAATGACACTGGCAGTGAAGGGGTTAACCTCTAGGGGGCTAAGGAGGGGTTAAGTGTGTCTAATTGTTAGGGGGATGGGCTACATATGACACATCACTGATCATAGCTCCTGATCACAGGGAGGTATAATCAGTGACAGTGTCACTAGGCAGCTCCGTGAGATGATTGTGGGTATCCCCGCGACCCGCGATCCAACTCATGGAATTCCTGGCAGGGTTGTGCACGCCGGCGGCGCGCACATGACCACATGGCGGCAAATTCAAAGGGACGTACCTGTACGCCTATTTGCCCAGCCGTGCCATTCTGCCGACGTATATATAGTTAGTAAGGTTGAATAAAGACATCAGTCCACCCAGTTAAACCTGAGTGTGTACAATTGTCCCTATCCCTGTACATTGCACACTCGCATTGGTCCCTACCCTCCAGGAGCCCACAATCCAAGGTCCCCATTCATATACTAGGGCCAATTTTTTTTTTGGACAGAAGCCAATTAACCTACCTGCATGTCTTTGGATTGTGGGAGGAAACCGGAGTACCCAGAGGAAACCCACGCAGGCACAGGGAGAACATGCAAACTCCAGGCAGGTAGTGTCGTGGTTGGGATTCGAACCAGCGACCCTTCTTACTGCTAGGTGAGAGTGCTAACCACTACACCACTGTGCCGCCCTAATATATGTACATGCGGCGGTCAGCAAGTGGTTAAAATAATCACATTTTGTTGCTTTCTAGCTGGAAATAAAGACAACATTTTTGTTTTACAAAAATTAGAGTCACTTCCAGCACTAATAGGTCTTCCAAGGTGAGAAGTAACAGATGTCAGATAAAATGGTGGTGTGAAAGGTATATATGGCATCCCAAAACTAGGTGGATGCGGATAATCCGAAAGGAACTGCAAGAATAACAGAAATGGAAGGTGCGCGCACCTAGTGCATTACCAAAGATAATTTAATAATAAGACATTTTTGTATAAAAGTGGGTACTCACAAAATCCAACTGACAAAAGGCCATAAACACAGTGCATGGACATGCACAGAACAAGGGGTCCTACTAACGTGTTTCGGGGAGCTAGGAGCTAGGTTGGTCTTGACCTTTCACACCACCATATATATATGTCGCACTAATGTAAAAACGACAAAATACATATCAAAAACCTATATCCAAAACAAAAAACTCCATCATAAATACACAAATAAATAAATAATGATGATTTATTCAAATCCATGATATATTGCACATCCATTTATATTTAGTCAGATGTTTTGAATATAGATTTTTGATATGGATTTTGTCATTTTTACATTAGTGTAACTATATATATATTTTTCAATTTCTTATTAATAATTTCTTATCAACTTTTTTTTTTTCCACCCCTTTTGAGGGGATGGCTCTTTTTGAGACACAATTTTCAATTCCACATTCCCTATAAAAGCGTTTGGTGTACGACACTAGCCTAGCTCTGAGGAAGGGGGTGCGCCCCCGAAATGCGTTAACTGTACCCCGTGTTCTGTGCATGATCATGCACTGTGTTTATGGTCTTTTGTCAATTGCATTTTGTCAGTACCCACTTTTATACAAAAATTTCTTAAAATGTAAATATCTCTGGTAATGCACTAGGTGTGCGCGCCTTCCAGTTCTGTTTTTCTTAAAGTTTTTGTTTTTGTTTTATGCAGCTGTATTCACTGGATAAAAGGTGAATGTCCTTGCATGGCCTAGTCAGAGCCCAGATTTAAACCCCATTGAAAATCTGTGGAATGACTTGAAGACCATTAAATTTAACTGAACTTAAGCAGTTCTGCAAGAAGAGTGGGCAAATATTGCGTCTAGATGTGCAAAGTTAGTAGAGACATAACCCAACAGACTAAAGGCTGTAATTAAAGCAAAAGGTGGTTCAACAAAATACTGAGACAAGGGGGTGATCCTTTTTCCAACTCAATGATTCTGTTTTTGAATTTATTTTTTATTTTGGTGTTATATCTTTCACTTAGGCCCCTTTCACACCGGGGCGTTTTTCATGCGGTGCAGCGCTAAAAAATAGCGCCTGTTCACCGCATGAAAAAATCCTGCCCCTTTAACTCCAGTGTGAAAGCCGGCGGGCTTTCACACTGGAGCGGTGCGCTAGCAGGATGACAAAAAAAGTCCTGCTAGCAGCATCTTTGGAGCGGGATAGGAGCGGTGTGTTCACCGCTCCTATACCGCTCCTTCCCATTGAATAGAATGGGACACCGCGGTGAAACCGCGGCAATACCGCCGCAAAGCGCCGCTACGGCGGCGCTCTGCGGGGGGTGTTTAACCCCTTTTCGGCCGCTCGCGGGGGTTAAAACCGCACCGCGAGCGACCGAATACCGCGGTTAAAACGACGGTAATGCAGCGCTAAATATAGCGCTGCTTTACCGTCACCGCGGCTCCCCGCCCCGGTGTGAAAGGGGCCTTAGAATAGATGGATAAAACAAAAACGGTTTCTGTCTTCATTTCAGGCTGAAAAGCAACAGAATGTTATTGTTTTAAAGGGGGGTTCTTTTCTATAACCACTGTGTATGCCATAGTTTGTAGACGCTTTAACTTTCACACAAACCAATCCATATACATCTACTGGGATTTTTCTGTGATATTACATATACATTTACTGGGATATTTCTTACCAAAGACAAGCAGCTGAATACATTTTGGACAAAATACATGAAGATTTTTTTTTTTTTTTATTTGATATGTTTTATATAATAGTAAATAAAAAAAAGTGGTGATCACCATTTGTGCAAAAAAAATTATAGAAATTTTATTTGGGTACAGCGTTGCATGACCGCGCAATTACCAGTTAAAATAGCGCAGTGCTAAATAGCAGAAAATAGCCTGGTCATCAAATATAACCTGCTGAAGTGGGTAAATTAATCAATGGCTAACATGGTGCAATACTCTACTACTTCTTTGGCTTTTTATAGTGTAGAGCAGGGATCCTCAAACTATGGCCCTCCAGCTGTTGCGGAACTACACATCCCATGAGGCATTGTAAAACTCTGACATTCACAGACATGACTAGGCATGATGGGAATTGTAGTTCTTGAACAACTGGAGGGCCATCGTTTGAAGACCCCTGGTGTAGAGAAAGGCTGGAATCTAATCTGTGCTTTAGGGTTCATGCACATAGGTATTTTATATGTGTAAATTTCCCGGTGCTTTCCTGTACTATAGGTACAGCCTGTTATACAAGTCAATAGCTGTATGTGTCTGTACTCTATAAATGCTGATGCTTCCCTGCAACGGCGTTTACCTGCACATGTGCATTTGACATATTTCTTGAACGTGGAAATTTAGTGTGTGCAAAAACCATAGGCATTTCTTTATTTCCAACTACGTTGTAGAAAAACTCAGAAATGTTGGCAGGGACCTGATGATGCCAGTATGTGATGTAGTGATTAAAATGCCTTGTGATTCAGTGCTACTTTTGTGGATAGCATAACTTGTGTAACACAGGAATATATACCGTAGCTCTTATGTGCTCCTTTTCATGATGCCTTATTGAACATTGCTTTACTAATAACACAGTGTGAGAAATCATCATCTGGACGTTCTCTAACCTAATTGCAAACATAACAGGCAGTCTGCAAATACTTCCAGGTCTGCATTCCAGAGACTATGAAGTGAGAGGTACAAATCAATTCCCTATGCAAACCATGTTAATGAAATTATTCTACTTTTACAATTTCAGCAATGTCTGGAAACCTTTCCTCATTTTTGTTTCAGGAAATTTTTATATGCCCTTCATGGATCCTTAAATTTTATATTATGGCTCTATGCCAGTAGCAAATCACAATTTTACACCATTTTCTTGTTTGTTGGCAGTGCAGCTAGATATTTGGCATGATCTCTGATAGTATGCAGAAGGAGCATGACAAATAGACTTTCACAGGTACCATAACACCAGCAGGCCTACATGTGCCCTGCTGTGAAGCTGCAAAGGATGTAATTTCCTTAAGCATAACAGGCACGGAATTCAAACCAACTGTTCACAATATGAAAGCTACGCGGCATTCTAAACTAAGTAATTTGGATGTACCTGCACAATAGTGTAGCACTATGCCCGCAAGGGCTGCTGGTAACTGTTTTCCCTGTTCCTGCACCAGCCAGACAACAAGCATTTTTCACTTTTGTCATTTGTCACAGTTTCACAGGACAGCATAACGTCTCTTTCCTTCTTGACTCCTGTGACAACTTAGCAGCAAATTACAGTCTTTTGGCTCAATGGTTTTCAGCTGCTAGGGGCAACAGCCATGCAGGTTGCTATAGGGAATCACGGATGAGCCATCAAATGTAGCACTACCCCCACAAGGGCTGCTGGTAAGTATCTCCCCTATTCCTGCACAGCCCAGCAACAAGCATTTTCCCTTGCATCCAGACACAAAAAGTCAGCCTCTGCTTGTCTTCTGAAGCGGTTCAGAAGAGGTTCATTACAAAACGCATGTAAAGCGAGGCCACGCACACAACGTCACTTCCGGGTCTGAGAGGAAATCGGGTGGAATGCAGTTGGAGCGCACGCTGCTAACCCCGGCTTTGTGACATTGCATACAGACCCTGTTTTTTTCTTGAATGTTCAGTTTTTAGTTTTGAGATGAGATCTTACCATGGATGGGAGATGGTTATGTTATTTTAATTATAGTTTGTAATAAACTTAAAACTTTTCGATACTACACTATTGGAGCTCTTATCTTTTCCATATGAGGACTTTCTGCTGGGATCAACACTGGAATAAACTAGCTACCTCCTAGTATTCGGCTGACACAGGATATCCTGACGGGGATTTGGAAGTATCCTGACCCGGAGAGACATCAGAGACCTCAGCTGCTTCATACTATATATGCCATTCACCCCTGCAGGGGTAGTGGTAGCTGGTGAGTGGGGACCCGAGAGGGGGAGCACAAAAGTCACATGAATACCTATGCAACAGAGTATGCAAGTCACCTTTTGAATGAACTTCTGTGATCTTTGGAATATTGCATTTCATCGTTATTGGGACTAATTTTTCTCCTGTTTCAAATGATTAAGATCAGATGGTAGCACATCAGCTCTAGGAGTGTTTGCCTTTCAATGTGCATAACTTAAAGCGGAGCTCCACCCTAAAGTGGAACTTCCGCTCATCGGATTCCTCCCCCCTTCCGGTGTCACAATTGGCACCTTTCGGGGGGGGAGGGGGGACAGGATACCTGTCTTCAACAGGTATCCTTTCCCACTTCTGGAAGTACGCCGCGGCGCGATGCGGCCATGAGGTCACCGCGGGGCTCTCTCCTCCTCCTCCCTCGGCCGCCGGGCTAATAGGAGAGAGGAGCAGGGCCTCGCGCATGCGCAGTAGGGTTCCCGGCGTGAAGCCGAAAGGCTACACTGCTGGGTTACCTTACCCGCAATGGCAGCGGCAGGACCCGACAGCTGATGGAGACATCAGCTGTGGTGCCGACATCGAGGGACTGCAGGACAGGTAAGTGTCCATTTATTAAAAGCCAGCAGCTGCAGTATGTGTAGCTGCTGGCTTTTAATTTTTTTTTTCCCGGAACACCCCTTTAACTGATCACTGGACTGTTTTGAATCACATTCTTATTTGCTTTGTTATACATACTGTATATATATCCTTGGACTGAACTTTTTGGATTTGTGAGTTTTTTTTTTGGTCACACCTGTGCAGGAATAGACACGTACACATACAATTTCTGTTAAGCTATCACACATATATTATTATATTATATTTTTCACTTGGTTTGGATGGAACCGGGAAGACTCCCTTGCCACATTTGCGCAGGGAGGGCCACGAATACACAGGATTTTATCTATTTACTCCACCTGTAGCACTTTAACAAAGGTTTATAAAAGGTTTTTCACTTTATTTTATCCTGTAGACGCCTTTACATTCTTGAATAGGAATCCATTACACCCTCTAGCTTAAACCTAAGTAAGGTAAATAGAGTTTATGTCAGAGAGATTGGTTTCATACACCTATCAATCTCAGGTAGCGCCACCCACCCCATTTACCGACTCACTTTATATTCTGGACCCCCCCTTTTATGGGGAGATCTTTTTTTGGGGAGGCAGCAACCTAGCCACTATCCTAAGTGCAGGGTACTCTACGTTTGTTATACCATGATAGATCTATCGAGGAGCAATAGGTGCTACAACTATAAACCAAGACTTTATCAAAAATTATCAGACAACTTACAAAAAGCAATGTCTGGTGTGCTAGCAGATCCAATATCTAATATTCGGCAGATCCAATATCAAGACAGTGTGACCCTGAACTTTTTCAGGGACAGCTCTGGCTTCAGGACAGGTAGCAAAATAAAGAAGATGAGCTTATTTCAGCTGTATCAAGTGGCAAACCATATTAGCAATTGGTGATTAAAATGGTAATAACAAATAGGGGGCTGTTAAACAAAGTTTCCATTATGTTTTAATCTACTGTATGCTGTAAGTTATGATCCTTTATACATAGTTGGCCAAAGCATGTCACCTCAGGTAATTTTTTGCTACACTTCTACAAAAGTTAGGGTGGGTGATCCAATAAAAAGTGCAATATTATTGTATCATTAAAATTGTAAAATTCACAGGTACAAAAAATGTATTCAGATCTCATGGACCAATGTTTCTGGACATATAGGTGCACACTTAAATAAAGTCAGCCATGACTAAACAAATATATAAACATCGTATTTGAATAACAGAATAGGCTCATGCACACAGGACGTTTTTACAGCTGCTGTTAGGGGCTTCTAAATTCCCCTCCGTGTTAGCCTATGTGTCCATGTACACATAAACTGTCAGAGGCGTTTGGAGGCATAAGCGTTTAGGGGTAGTAGAAAAAAACAACAGCCTGTGCTCCCAGGAGCAGTAAAAACAAGCTGTAAAAACGCCTGACGCTGCTAAATGCTGCTAAACGTTTTTTTTTACATGTCAAAATCAGTGGTTCCCTATGAAAGTCCTTTGATTTGAATAGAAGTCACACCATGACATGCCAACTTGCGGCGCGGCTTGTGTGCTGAGTATCTTGAAGAGGAACCCTGTGCCAAAATCCCATACCAGACCCTTATCCGAGCATGCAGCCCGGCAGGTCAGGAAAAGGGGGAGGACAAGCGAGCGTCCCCACTACTGGACCATACCAAGCCACATGCCCTCAACATGGGGGGTGGGTGCTTAGGGGCAGGGGGGCCTGCACCCCCACCCCAAAGCACCGTGTCCCCATGTTGATGGGGACAAGGGCCTCTTCCTGAAAACCCTGGCCGTTGGTTGTCGGGGTCTGCGGGTGGGGGGCTTATCGGAATCTGGAACCCCCCTTTAACAAGGTGGCCCCCAGATCCCGGCCCCCCACCCTATGTGACTGAGCATGGGGTACATCTTACCCCTACCCATTCACCCAAAAGAAAGTGTCAAAAATAAAAACAGTACACAGGTTTTTTAAAGTAATTTATTAAAGCAGCTCTGGCATCTCTTCCGATTTCTTCTCCCTCTGGCGATGTCTTCATCCTCCGGTTCTTCCCCTCTTACCACTGTTGACCTCTTTTGCCGTTGTCTTCTCTCTCTGCCGGTTCTCTTCTCTCTGCTGTTATCTCCAGTTGTCTTCTCCCGCTATCTTATCCCGCTGTCTTCTCCCTCTGATGTTGTCTCTATGCTCTCTACTGCTGTAATGCTGGGCATAAGTATTGGCACACGGCGAACCCAGCATTACAGTGGGAGAGAGCTTTGAGATAACATCGGAGGAAGAGCGGTGGGAGAAGACAGTGGGAGAAGACAGCAGAGAGAGGAGAACCAGCAGAGGGAGAAGACAGTGGCAGAAGAAGTCATCAGCAGTGAGAGGATAAGAACCAGAGGATGAAGACATTGCCGGAGGGAGAAGAAATCGGAAGAAGAAACACCAGAGCTGCTTTAATAAATTACTTTAGAATCCTGTGTACTGTTTTTTACACTTTCTTTTTTGGTGAATGGGTAGGGGTACGATATACCCCATACTCATTCACATAGGGTGGGGGGCAAGCAAAGGGGGCTTTCAGATTCCGGTAAGCCCCCTGCCCACAGACCCTGACAATCAACAGCCAGGGTTGTCGGGAAGAAGCCCTTGTCCCCATCAACATGGCGACAAGGTGCTTTGTGGTGGGGGCGCAGGCTCCCCCCCTGCCCCAAAGCACCCACCCCCCATGTTGAGGGCATGTGGCCTGGTATGGTCCAGGAGGGGGACACTCGCTCGTCCCCCCCCCCCCTTTTACTGACCTGCCGGGCTGTATGCTCGGATAAGAGTCTGGTATGGATCTTTAGGGGGACCCCACACCATTTTTTTTTATTGTGGTGCGGGGTTCCTCTTCAAGATCCTCAGCACTCATCCGACTTCTGGTGCGACTTCTATTGAAATCAATGGGCTCTCATAGTGAACCATTGATTTTGAATAGAGGCAGAGAAACGCTGCTAAAAGCTAACGCGGCTAAACGAAAAACTACTAAAAGCAAGTTTTTATAGCTGCTTTTTCCTGCCGTTGGTAGTGACATTGCAGCTCATTCTTTATAAAGCCCTGTGTGCCTGAGCCCAAAAGCTGTAAATAACATATGACATAACTTAAAAGTTATGATGTTTCATGAATTCAATACAAGAACAGACACAAAAAAATCAGCAAATGCATACATTGAGGGGACTTTATTAAAACTGGAACATCCAGAATCTGGAGCAGCTGTGCGAACCAACCAGCTTCTGTCTTTCATTTTCAAAGCCTTACTGAACAAGCTAAAGATAGAAGCTGATTGGTTGCCATGCACAGCTGCTCCAGATTCTGTCTGCTCCAGGTTTCATAAATTTCCCACATTGTGCAGTATTTTTTATTATGCTTTGCCAATCTTACAGATGTGTGGATTGCAGTAATAAGCTGGGTTTGGGAAGATAGAAAACAACAATAATATCATATGTACCTGACATCAGCAGTGCCATGGTGATACCAGAAAGACAGATACTATTTTTGGAATAGCTGTAGATACACTGACACCACCAGAGTCCTATGAAAAGTTTATTTTTGCCGTCGCTGTGCTACTGCAGCAGCCAGGTGACTTACGGAAAGTATGGCAGAGCTCTCAGTAAAAACCCCATCAAAATAACACTCTACAAAAAAAAAAAAAAAAAAAAACATTGTGCAAAGTGCATTAACTTACAGCACACTATTATAAGATGTTTTTACTGATATGACCTAAAGTGGATACCACTCACCCAGTATAAACTAATGGTACAGTATTAATGTACAGGGGGTCCCCGACTTACGAACGCCCGACCTACGAACATCCCCTACTTACGAACGGGGGGCTGCGGGGACCCTCCGCCATTTTCCTCCGGCCGCTCTGCGCATGCGTGGCCAGACGGCGCCTCGGAAAATGACGGCAAACTTCGGAAATGTCCGTAATTTGCCGCGCATGCGCAGAACGGCATTAGACGGAAGATCGGAAACGTCCGTAATTGTCGGTCTGCGCATGTGCGGCCGACTTACGAACAATTCCGACATAAGAACAGGCGGCCAGTCCCTAACGAGTTCGTAACTCGGGGACCCCCTGTATATATATACATGCAAGCCTCCTGCATGTATCCATACCTTGCAAATGTCACCCCCTTGAACAGTAGGAGCCCCGCAAAACTCTGGAATCGGTGGATGGGCCTCTTTGCCAGAGCTCAGTGGGCAGAGTCATGATGTCACAAGACTCCCCGCCCACCTCTACACTCTCCTATTCCTGAGTTTTGAGTAACATCCAGTCAAAACTGAGGAAAGGCACCACATGACTTTGTGTGGAGCAGCCAATCCTGGGGGAGCTAGAGAAGAAAAGAGGGATGTGAAGCTGGACTCATAACACTCTCTCTCTGCTCTCATTCCGTTCATGAGATAAAGAAATGAGATGTCAGTCACAGCAGTGGGGGATGTGACCACACAAACTTATCTGTGTGTAGTTTTTTATCTTACTACAAAAACACAAGAGGATTGCTCCGAACTGGATTAACTCTTTGTGGCAAGACTGGGCACAGGTTACTTGACATCCTTTACTGTACCAGGTAGAAGTCTTCATTAAAAACATATTTTTTTCAGGTTTACACCCACTTTAAAGGGGTTGTAAAAGTAAACATTTTTTCACCTTAATGCATTCTATGCATTAAAGTGAAAAAACACCTGACAATGCCAGCCCCCCCCCCCCCCCCCGTTTTACTTACCTGACCCCTCGAAAGTCCCGCGTCCGCTTCCGACATCCTCTTCGCTGCTCAGCCTGGCCGTTGCTTGGCTAGAGTGGATGGATTGAAAGCAGCGCAGCCATTGACTCGCGCTGCTGTCAATCACATCCAATGACGTGGTGCGCCAGGGGCGAGGCCAAGTGATACTGTAAGCAGCTAAAGCCGCCGGCTGTATCACGGGAGCACGCCCGCAAGCACTTCTCACAAAGCGAGGGAGCTTGCATGAACGTGAGAAGTACTTGCGGGGGGAAGCTGAGACAGCCGCCGAGGGACCCCAGAAGACCAGGTTCGGGCCCTCTCTGTGCAAAACGAGCTGCACAGTGGAAGTAGGTATAACATGTTTGTTATTTAAAAAACAAAAAAAAAATCCCTTTACAATCCCTTTAAGTAAACTGAAATATGAGTATTTCTTGGAATTTACTGCATATCGCCCCACATACATCATGTGTGTTTGTAAGGGATACCAAAAGCAGGTATCCAGCAGGGATGACCAGATCAGTCGGCTACACCATAAGGAACCAGAGACCAGACCAAATATGATTAAATAAAGAGAAGGGAAGAGAAAGCAGATCCTACTTTCTCAAAAAAACGAGTGGACTTTGTAGGCACAACACGAGGCAGTCTATATGAAACATAATAATCTTTATTACAAATATCTTAAAACATCTTGACATAAAATAAATGCAACACCCTCTACCTTTAGTAGATCAAGCAAATATCCAAACCCAAGCATAGAGAAAGAAATCCAGTCAAAAGATATACAGTATTTCACAAAAGTGAGTACACGTGACAACACCGAAGAAATTACACTTTGCTACAATGTAAATTAGTGAGTGTACAGCTTGTATAACATTATAAATTTGATGTCCCCTCAAAATAACTCAAAAACAGCCATTAATGTCTAAACTGCTGGCAGCAAAAGTGAGTACACCCCTAAATGAAGATGTCCTAATTGGGCCCAAAGTGTCAATATTTTGTGTGACCACCATTATTTTCCAGCACTGCCTTAACCCTCTTGGAAATAGAGTTCACCAGAGATTCACAGGTTGCCACTGGAGTCCTCTTCCACTCCTCCATGATGACATCACAAAGCTAGTGGATGTTAGAGACCTTGCGCCCCAACCTTCCATTTGAGGATGCACCACAGATGCTCAATAGGGTTTTGGTCTGGAGACATGCTTGGCCAGACCATCACCTTTACCCTCAGCTTCTTTAGAAAGGCAGTGGTAGTCTTAGGTGTGTTTGGGGTCGATATTATGTTGGAATACTGCCCTGCAGCCCAGACTCCGAAGGGAGGGGATCATGCTCTGCTTCAGTATGTCACAGTACATGTTGGCATTCATGGTTCCCTCAATGAACTGTAGCTCCCCAGTGCGGGCAGCACTCATGCAACCCCAGACCATGACACTCCCACCACCACTCTTGACTGTAGGCAAGACACACTTGTCTTTGTACTCCTCACCTCACACACGCTTGACACCATCTGAACCAAATGTTTATCTTCGTCTCATTAGACCACAGGACATGGTTCCAATAATCCATGTCCAATCCTTAAGCCCCATACACACGCTCAGATTATCCGAGGACCAGGTCCGTCGGATCATGTCCGTCGTACTTTGTCCGATGTTGGTTTTGCGTACACACGGTCGGACAAAGTTGTCGGAAAATCCGATCATTCTGAACGTGGTGACGTTTGTTGCCTAAGACGGGACTACGTAGAGGCTAGTAGCCAATAGCTTTGGTCTTGTAATGTGATCTGAGCATGCGTAGCACTTTGTCCGTCGAAATTCGCTACACACGATCGGATTTGGTGTGATCGGACTTTGTTGTCAAAAAATCTATCCAGCAAGAGATAGGACTTTGTCCGTCGGACAATCCAATGGAAACTGTCCGATGGTGCCTACACACGGTCGGAATTTCCGACAACATTGTCTGATAGGACAGAATCCATCGGAAAATCCGACCGTGTGTATGGGGCTTTAGTCTGCTTGTCTTCAGCAAACTGTTTGCGGGCTTTCCTGTGCATCATCTTTAGAAGAGGCTTCCTTCTGGGACGACGGACATGCAGACCAATGTGATGCAGTGTGCGGCGTATGGTCTGAGCACTGACAGGCTGACCCCTTCAACCTCTGCAGCAATGCTGGCAGCACTCATACATCTATTTCCCAAAGACAACCTCTGGATATGACACTGAGCACATGCACTCAACTTCTTTGGTCGACCATGGTGAGGCCTGTTATGAGTGGAACCTGTCCTGTTAAACCGCTGCATGGTCTTGGTCACCGTTCTGCCGCTCAGTTTCACTGTCTCTGTATTCTTCTTATAGTCTAGGCTATCTTTATGTAGAGCAACAATTCTTTTTTTCAGATCCTCAGAGAGTTCTTTGCCATGAAGGGCCATGTTGAACTTCCAGTGACCAGTATGAGAGAGTGAGAGTGATAACACCAAATTTAACACACCTGCTCCCCATTCACACCTGAGACCTTGTAACACTAACAAGTCACATGACACCAGGGAGGGAAAATGGCTAATTGGGCCCAATTTGGACATTTTCGCTTAGGGGTGTACTCACTTTTGTTGCCAGTGGTTTAGCCATTAATGGTTGTGTGTTTGAGTTATTTTGAGGGGAAAGCAAACTGTTATACAAGCTGTACACTCACTACTTTACATTGTAGCAAAGTGTAATTTCTTCAGTGTTGTCACATGAAAAGATATAATAAAATGTTTACAAAATGTGAGGGGTGTACTCACTTTTGTGAGATACTGTATATCAGGGATATGCAATTAGTGGACCTTCAGCTGTTGCAAAACTACAAGTCCCATCATGCCTCGGCCCCTGGGTGTCATGCTTGTGGCTGTCAGAGTCTTGCTATGTGTCATGGGACTTGTAGTTCTGCAACAGCTGGAGGTCCGCTAATTGCATTTCCCTGCTGTATACGATGTGTGGAAGTCCATCAAAGGAAAGTATAATATGATATCAGCATGGATGTCAGGGATCAAATCCACAACTCCTCCATACTTGGTAGTCAACACGTTTTGCAAGATTTACTTGCTCAGGACAGATTGGGTGGGTGCTATTATGAAATCCAAAAATACACAAAAAGTTACATAAATATCCTATCATATCATATTCAAGGGTATATTTTTCTTATGTTGTATCTTGGTACTTATATTTGCATATCTCATTTATAGACAAAGAACAGTGAAATAATCATAAAATGAATAATTAAAAGAATTAAATGGTAGTCAATTAGAAAAATGCGCTTGCCTGATTAGACTTGAAATTAGAAGCATGGGCCCGATTTTGTAAGTTATGTTGTGTTTTTGTGTGCTAATAATTTTAGTGTATTTTTTGTGAAAATAATGATTTTATAAACATTTGGGCAACTACTGCGAGGACTAAAAAAATCAACTATTGAGCAGATTGTACTGGCCCCTTGACTTTTTTTTTTTTACTGCACCCCCACATCAGACAGGCCTGATCTTATGTAAGTTTGTCACTTTTATGTGTAATGTTACAGTTCCTTTTATTCAAACACTAATTATAGTTGGGTCTACAGAATCCACATTAAAATGATCTATTAATCAAAATATAGTCCATCTGGAGAATTCAATAAGATGAAGAGAGAGAGAGAGAACCGTCACCGACACCCGATATAATTGACCCTTGCCGTCAGTATATGGGATATACACAATGAACAGATCACTGAATGGTCAGATCCACGGTTCCTCCTATTCATCAAACAATCCACTAGTTAAGCAAGAGATCCTTCTTCCACTGACCCACCAGATGTAAACAACTTAATCTCGGCAACACCTTGGCTTTACAAAGCTGGTAATCTCTCAGCGATCGGACCTCAGGTTGGGTGAAATCACATCAGGACCGCTAGCTTCTGTCCTGCAGACCTCCCAGGAGCTCGATTCCAAAGGTCACCTTTGCCGGTCCAATGTGAATATCCAAGTTCTCTCAAGTTATCCCCTCGGAAGTGGGGGGGGGGGGGTTACAAGTGCATTCTTGAGGTCCATATGCTTCCTCTGGATTCTGGTGTTCCCAGATTCTGCTTATACAATCCAACAGAAGAAGTTGCAAGGCAGGCGAGGAGCTCAGAGGTGAAGTTTAGTCCAGCAGGGTGTCTGGGCTGTGATAGTCCACAGTGAGAGGTGCTGAGCTGGGTGACAACCTTCAGGGTGCTGCTGAGCTAGGATGAGGATAAGGGGGTCCTTCCTTACATAGTGACACCCAACTCATTCATCGGTGTCAGTGCAGCACCCAGCAGATCAGAGAGGGGATCTCCAGACACAGAGCTCTGGATCTCCAGCAAACACTGAGCTGTCTGCTTGTCTCTCCTACTCATCCCCCTTATCAACCGCTCAATGTCTGCTACCCCTCTTTGTCAATCCCTCCACTGGCTTCCATTCACCCAACAAATTAAATTAAAAAATCTTACAACTTACAAAGCCATCCACAACCTGGTTCCCAGCTACATCACTAACCTAGTCTCAAAATACCAATCTACTCGTTCCCTTCATTCCCCCCAAGACCTCCTGCTCTCTAGTTCCCTTTTCACCTCCTCCCATGCTCGCCTCTAGGACTTTTCCAGAGCCTCTCTTATCCTGTGGAACTCCCTACCCCAACCTGTCTGACTATCTCCTACTCTGCTCGCTTTTAGATAATCCCTAAAAACACTTCTTTTAAGAGAAGCCTATTCGGCCCCCACTTAACAACTGTACATTTACTTTCTCCATCAGATCCCCCACAGCTATTACCTTTTGTATCACTTGACTCTCCCTCCTAGATTGTAAGCTCTAACGAGCAGGGCTTTCTGATTCCTCCTATATTGAATTGTATTGTAACTGTACTGTCTACCCTTATGTTTTAAAGCGATGCGCAAACTGTTGCCGCTATATAAATCTTGTATAATATTAATAAAAGCAGCGAATTTGCCGCTTTTCGGTGGTTCCCAGGCTTCACTGGACGATGGTAGCTCCAGGAACAAATCTGGTGCTGGCAGCGGTTGGTCACAGAGATGAGTGAAGGAAAGATGGCCTCCACTCATCTCTATGGCCTAGGAATACCGGAGCAATGTCATGATATCACCTTCAGTTCTGGCCCCATGAAAAGTGGTGAACGCATATGTAGGTCACGCCCACATATATAAACTGTGTTCACACCACATGTGAGGTATTGCCACGAATGAAAGGGTGAGAGAAATAATTCTAGCACTAGACCTAACTGTAACTTGTAAACTGTAGACATTTTTAAAGCATTGCCTATGAAGATTTTCAAGTACCGTCGTTTAGCACCATTCCAGAAGCGTGCACAATTTCAAAGAATGACAAGTTCGGTATCTATTTACGGGGCGTAACATCATCTTTTATATTTTACAAAAAAAAAATTACTGTGTGTTTTTTTAAATTCATTAACCGCTTGCCAACCAGCTGCTGCAACATGGCTCGCCCGCGCAAATCGCCATCATGTTACGTCGCTTCCTGATTTGGCCACTAGGGGCGCCCACGGAGCCGATGCGAGTGCCCGGTGGTCGCGATCTCTGAGGGAAAGAGGGAAGAACAGACAGATCGTCTGTTCTTACAGAGTATGAACAGCGATCTGTCATCTCCCCTACACAGTCCCCTCCCCCCTTCAGTTAGAACACACACTAGGGAACACAATTAACCCCTTGATTGCCCCCTGTTATCCCCTTCGATGCCAGTGACTTTTTTTACAGTAAGCAATGCATTTTTATAGCACTGATCGCTGTATAAATGCAAATGGTCCCAAAAATGTGTCAAAATTGTCCAACGTGTCCGCCATGATGTTGCAGTCCCAATAAAAATCGCAGATCACCGCCATTACTAGTAAAAAAATTATTAATAATAAAAATGCCATAAAACTACCCCTATTTTGTAGGCGCAATAACTTTAGCGCAAACCAATCCATATATGCTGTAACATGGGGGTGTTTAACTCAAGTGAAAAGATGCATTTTTTTAATGCAGTGAGTCCTCATCAGACAGGCGTATAGAGTTAAGGGCCTGGTAGCCCACGTTTATTGAAGAAAGGAAAAACACAAAAGTCCATCCAGAAGTCCCACGCAGGGGTTTAACTTCATTAAGCATTCATCAATGAAAAACATACCAAGCCACCTGGCTCTCTCTTGTCAGCAGTTCCTCTGCTTACTCTCAACAGAGTTGATTCCTTCCAGTCCCCTGGACTCACTGGCTTCCTTAGTCTTCCCGACACTCAAGGCTGTCCCTCCTTTCCCAGTCTCTGGGCAAAGAATACCCCTTACACAGGGATGACCCCTCCACAGGTCTGTCTTCATACAGCAGCAGCAAGCTGCTCACACTCCACCATCCTCCACTCATTAGCCCCTCATTATATGGTCTGTGTGCAGCTGGGCACACACCTTGTTTGCCATCCTCAAGACCCGGACACAGTTGGAGATCCCATCCAGGACTAGCAAAACCTGGAGAAAACTGACAGAGCAGTTTTCTCCATTTAAATTCTATAGTCTGCAGATATGCAAACTCTGGATCTCCTTTACCTCCAATTTCAAAGGGACAGAGCTTCGCTCTGCCACAATGCTTATTGCGATTTTTATTTTTATTTTTTACCAAAAATATGTAGAAGAATACATATTGGCCATAACTGAGGAAAAAAATAGTTTCTTTATATATTTTTAAGGGATATTTATTATAAAAAAAATTTTGAATTTTTTTCAAAATTGTTGCTCTTTTTTTGTTTATAAAATAAAAAAAACGCAGAGTTGATCAAATACCACCAAAAGAAAGCTCTATTTGTGGGGAAAAAAAGGATGTAAATTTTGTTTGGGTGCAACGTCGCATTACCGCACAATTGTCAGTTAAAGCGACGCAATGGCAAATCGCAAAAAGTGCTCTGGACAGGAAGGGGGTAAAATCTTCCGGCGCTGAAGCGGTTAAATTGTATTTCTTCCAATAAAAATTGTGTGAGCAAAAAAAACACTGCGCAAAAACCATGTGACGTAAAAAATTGCAATGACTGCCATTTTATTCTCTAGGACCTCTGCTAAAAAAATATGTATAATGTTTGGGGGTTCTAAGTAATTTTCTAGCAACAAAAATACAGATTTTTACTTGTATGCAAAGAGTGTCAGAAAAAGGCCTGGTCCTTAAGTGGTTTATATATAAGCATTAAACAAGGTACGTGTACCAAAAAATTCTACCATTAATAACCTCTAAGGCACTTCCTTTACTGATGAATCGATATTCTGATGTGTGATAATAATGCTTTAAATGTCACTTTACACATGGAGTTTATGATGCTGCAGCTTGATGAATCGGGCCCCATGGGTAAAGTCATCTTCTAACCATCTAGTCATGGTATATTGATAATCCATTAGATTCAAACATTCAACTATAGCTCCAAATGCATAGATCTTTCAGAGGTGCCTAATATGCCTATATATATATATAAACCTACATTTTATATTAGGAAGTCCAGAGTCCCAAGTCCAACCAGATGCAGTACATTAGACACACAAATAGTAACCTCATTGGAGAAATGATTTACTTCATTGAGTTATTTATTGGTAAGTGACTGTCAACAGTCTCGATCAAGGCTAAATGAGTTACACCCACTGACTGTAATTGAGTAAGCTACCTAATTGATGTTTATGAAAGCATTTGGAATATGCTTCTCTAAGCATTAATATATCAAGAAGCTCCCCAGCATTGCCAAGACATACTTTACTACGTAATGCAAAATTCAATAAAAGGTTAAGGTGCCAAGGCAAAGGTTGTATTGTTGTAAATTAAAATGTGCAGGTTGGCCTAGAGCTGGGTTTGTAAGCTTAAGCACCTGAGTGTCACTAATTGTCCTAGCCATTAATGTAGCGTGAACAACTGTGGCATTGATCGGATGGAGCGTTATATCCGGATGAAGAACTATGATTTGAAAAATAAAATTGATGCTTTCTATTACTGATTAACACATTTCCTTTTCTAAATACAGGAATATTTCAGCTTATTAAACCGTAGGAATGAAAAATGACAGCTGCTAGCAATAGTCGCATGTCAAATCTGACAGGGTGGCTGTACCCAAGTTGAACGATGAACCATGCCGAGATTCAAACCATCTATGGCTGGCTTTAGTTTTCCAGATTGTCTATATTTCAAATGAGGAACTTGTGCTTTGCTCGTTCAGGTCAAAGCAAAGGTATTTTTTTGATTCCTCACCCTCATCGAGCATATACTAACCTTTGCCATACTGCTTGCTGCGCCAGCTCTGTTCATTGCCAAATGTCAGCACTTTCAGGTATGGTAAAGCATACGACTCACTCCATGTGATAATGCAGGGCCACGCTGTACTATCACATAGAAAGTCATAGTCATGTGTAAACCAGGAATCTGGCAATTTGTAGACTGAGCTTTTGCTTCTGGAAATTAAACAAAGGAGGTGAGGAGGTGACAGGATTGGCTGATGAAAGAAAAAAACTACCAGAATCACAACCAAGCTGGACCTAAATGTAACTATTTATAAAATATCCATACCTGGAATTCTTACATGATCAAAGACATATATTTTACTGGTAGAGCAAAATTTTATTTTTTATTTATTATACTATTTCAGGGTGAGAGAATATCAACCCTGATCACCTAAAAGTGGCAGATGCCCAAAATAGTTTATAACTAGCTGGAGGAAAATTCATACGGCTATGGAATTACACTATTGTTGAGTCCCCAGCACTCAGTCCAGCCCTAACAGAAAATCCAATTATAACCTATATCAAATATTTACATGCAAATCAGAGGTGTTTATTGCATACATTTACAAATGTGTTTAACGCCACACTAATACTCGCCTGCAAAGTGTGGTCCCTACTCTTAAGTTATGTGAGAACCCAAACTTGAACATACTGTTGTATACATAAGTTTAGGACCCCCTGACAATTTCCATGATTGTCATTTATAAATATTTGGCTGTTTGAATCAGCAATTTCAAAAAATGTGCAATATGTATCAAAACGAAATTAGACAGGTGCATAAATTTGGACACCCTTGTCATTTTGTTGAATTGAATACCTGTAACTACTTGGCACTGATTAATTGGAACACACAATTGGTTTGGTGAGCTCATTAAGCCTTGAACTTCACAGACAGGTGCATCCAATCATATTCAATGGCGTCCCTAGGGGGGGGGGCAGAGGGGGCCCTGACCCCCCCAAAATTATGCTGTGCCCCACCATGTCCCCCCCCAAAAAAAAAAAAAACAAAAAAAAAATTTTTTTTTTTTTTTTTTTTTACAAAAAGGCAATGTCTTTTTGTTTGCATTCGTAGCAGATGTGCCACATCTTACTCAGGCCGCTGCTGGAGTAACACGGTCTCTATTGAGAGGGGGAGTATTCTTCTAGCATGGACGCGTGGGTAAGTGTGTGCACTGCAGTACACTGTAATCACTGAACTGCATTATCTCCATCTCTTCTCTCCCCAATCTGTCCCTCCCCTCTCCTGTTCTTTCAAGACCTTCACAACTTACTTTCACTTTCAGTTAGGCAGGTAATAGACTATGCAAATTTCTTTCCTGCATCCACAGAGTGCAGGAAAGAAACTTGCATGATTTCCCCATCAACGCAGACAGTGGTGACAAGGGGAATATCCTTCCTGCCCAGCAATTGTATTCTCCCAACAAACAGTCATTATCACTAGTGGCTATAGCAACCACTAGTGATAATCATAAGAGTATCTGGCAGGCTGGTTGTTCCCAATTTGATCGATCAACTTGGTACATTCAGCCTGCTCATTAATGGTTCAAACCTCAGCCAGTTCCTGATGAACCAGCTGAGATTTAAACTGCCTATGGCTGGTCTTAGGCTTAGCACTTAGGCAGCCCCAGTTTTTTAATTTAACTAGTAGGTTGCATTAAAAAAAAAAAAAAAAAAAAAGAAATGATCCAAATCTCCCATCTACACATTATAGGTGGATGGAGGAATCCTTGCAGTGTGGACCAGTGGTGGAACTACCTGGGTTGCTGTCCTGTCCTGGCTATTCACAGCGCTGGTCTCTGTCTCCATGGCAGCGGTGGCACATTGGAACCCAGTGCTGGTTACTTTATGGGGCTAATGTACAGGAGAGCCAGCACAATTTGTTGTTAGATATGGGCAGGGCATGTTCAAAATCCCACATGCCCGAGCCTGCCAGGAAGCCCACACTGCACAGCGCTAAGCACAGGCAGCGAGACATTTCCCGGTCCTTAGCTGCACAGATCAGGAATGTCTCACTGCCTGTGATTAGCCGTATGCAGTTTCGGCTTCCTGGCGGGTCGGGCATGTGGGATTTCAAACACACCCGAGCCCATCTCTAATGGTTGTAGAGTAGACAGTTGACCTCCCTGCAGGTTGCTTAGCAGCAGTGCATCCTTCTCTGACATGCTGATCGTGATGCAATCCAGGTGATGCTCCTAGTTAAATCCTAGTTTTAAATATCATAGTGATTTTATTGATCAAAGCCCACACCTTACAGGCAAAGAGCCCACATGGCTGCTGAACATACGGTGGATGTGGTTGTACTGTTGATGCTAATAAATACTGTGTTTATTAGATCTGACTGGGAGCATCACCTGGATCACATCCCGATCAGCATGTCAACAGAGAAGGTTATACAGCATTACTGCTGCTAGGTGACCAGCTGGGGGCTCGGCTCTCTACAACCAATAGTGCCAGCCTTCCCCTGCATGCCCCCATAATGTCACCAGCCCTAGGTCCTAATAGACTGCTGCCACTGCCAAGGAGACAGATGCCAGACCAGCACTGTCAATAGCAGGGGCAGGACAGCAAGAGGAGCCTGGGGAACACCACAGTGGCAGAACACCAAAGCCCGGAGGCAAGACAACCTTTGCAAACCTAATAGTTCTCCCACTGCTTTGGACCCTTATATTTTCTTGGTATGCTGGTGACATATATCTCTTGTTTTCTGCCACCCTGGGGATCGTAGTAAAATTGCATTTTATAGTTGCACCCCTACTTTTGTCCCTGTCCCCCCATGTGCCCCCCCTAAATATGAAAGCTGGAGACGCCACTGATCATATTCCATCATGCTGTAGGGCTGTGTGGCCAGTGCCAGTACTGGGGATCTGGTTAAAGTTGAGGGTCGCATGGATTCCACTCAATATCAGCAGATTCTTGAGAATAATGTTGAGGAATCAGTCTCAAAGTTGAAGTTATGCCGGGGCTGGATATTTCAACAAGACAACGACCCAAAACACTGCTCTAATCTACTTTATGCAGAGGAACAAGTACAATGTTCTGGAATGGCCATCCCAGTCCCCAGACCTGAATATCATTGAACATCTGTGGGGTGATTTGAAGCGGGCTGTCCATGTTCGGCAACCATCAAACCTAACTGAACTGGAGATGTTTTGTAAGGAGGAATGGTCCAAAATACATTCATCCAGAATCCAGACACTCATTACAGGCTATAGGAAGCGTCTAGAGGCTGTTATTTCTGCTAAAGGAGGCTCTACTAAATATTGATGTGATTTTTCTGTTGGGGTGCCCAAATTTATGCACCTGTCTAATTTAGTTTTGATGCATATTGCACATTTTCTGTTAATCCAATAAACCTCATTCCACTACTGAAATATTACTGTGTCCTTCAGTTATTTGATAGATCAAAATGAAATTGCTGATCAAAAAACACCCAAATATTTATAAATGACAATCATGGAAATTGTCAGGGGTTCCTAAACTTTTGGATACGACTGTACACTGTATATGACAATGCATGCATTGCAAGGTGAGACAGATCCCAGTGTATATATTACTATAAATAAGTCCCAGTGTGGATACCAACGTGATCACGATTAGGAACTAGGGGGTTATTTACAAAACGCAAATCCACTTTGCACTACAAGTGCACTGCAAGTGCACTTGGAAGTGAAGTCACTGTAGATCTGAGGGGAAGATCTGAAATGAGGGGAAGCTCTGCTGATTTTATCATCCAATCATGTGCAAGCTAAAATGCTGTTTTTTATCTTCCTTGCATGTCCCCCTCAGATCTACAGCGACTGCACTTGCAGTGCACTTGTAGTGCAAAGTGGATTTGCCTTTCGTAAATAACCCCCTAGGTCCTGCAGAGTCCTTGGAACCATCTGGTTATAAGTTGTTTAAAAACTGTTTATGGCCAGCATCTCTGTGCTGGCTAGTAGAACTGAGTGCTAGGTAATGTTTGCAATGTTTAATATAAATATAATAATAAAAGAAAAATGTATATACCGTATATGGTATATTAAAAGTAGTCAAATATTAAGCTCATGCGCTACAGTAATCTGCTGCTGGATATATATCGCCACCTAGTGATCATCTGTAAAATTATTGGTAAGACCTCTTGGGAACGTTCCAGAAAAAACACCTAAAGCCCCATACACACGGTCGGACTTTTTCATCAATTTGGTCCGATCGGACAAGGTTGTTGAAAAATCAGACCGTGTGTATGCACCATCGGACAGTGTTCGTCGGTTTGTCCGTCGGACAAAGTCTTATCTCCTGCTGGAAAGATTTCCCTTCAACCCGGTCCGATCACACCAAATCCGAGCGTGTGTACGCTTGTCCGACCGGACAAAGTGCTACGCATGCTCAGATCACATTACAAGACCAAAGCTATTGGCTACTAGCCTCTACGTAGTCCCGTCGTAGGCAACAAACGTCACCACGTTCAGAATGATCGGATTTTCCGACAACTTTGTCCGATCGTGTGTACGCAAAACCAACATCAGACAAAGTATGACGGACATGGTCCGACGGACCTGGTCCACGGATTGTCCGCGCGTGTGTATGGGGCTTAAGAGTAATGTATTTAGTACAAAAACAGCAGTGACATAGGTGGAATTTTGTCATCATTTACTGGTGTACGTACATGTATTTAAATATATATATATATATAATTTTTGTGTTATTTGTTTTATTGCAGCCGTTATACTATGGCACAAAGCTGCACATATTGGCTAAGTTTACATATGCGCCAAGAACACTTTAATCAGCTTTTCTAAGAAAAATCCCTGCAAACGCATGACAATGCTCTGTAGTAATTATGTCCATTGCAGCTGACAGTGTAGTTCATATGGTTTGAGGTGCTTCACATTGCGATGTGCCAAAATGTATCCAGAATTTAGCATTCGGTTGGCTTTACCAGTCCCCAAACTCCTCTATTCATGTCAATGTAAACCCACCACAAACGTGCCTACAGCGTTTACAAAGTGTTTGAGATGTGCAAAGCACTACTAGCCAAGATGATAGTACAAGAATGTATACAATAGAAAACCAACACAGAGGAGGCATCTGTCAAGCATTATTTAATATGACTCAAACATGTTAAAAACATACATAAAACACATCAATAACGCATTTAAAGCAGAACACAACTTAATGAATTAAAACTGCACGCAGGCAGCTCTTTATTGCCATGTCTTTTCTGCAATACCAAACACTTACCTGGCTGCCCTCTATTAAATGCACACTGAACTGTACTGGACTCCCATTCACATGCATGGGATGACACCATTCCCTGTCTGGCCAATCAAGAGGCCAAGAACTCAGAACCCAGAAGTAGCCAGGGAGAGGATGACGGGGAAGGATTTACCTATTGCATCGCTGTAATGAGTAAATTAGTATTTCTGGAAATTTTGTTCTGTTTTAACCCATAATGATATCTAAATCTTCAAAGCTCATCTAAAAGAGCCCATACAGTCCATTAGGGCAACAAATCTGCTATACTCAAATAAGCACAGAAAATAGGAATGATTCATTCCTAAATAGTCATTTAGGTGTTGGTTATCCTTATGTAATAGCTTTACATTGCACTTGTATTATGTTTGTAATTGGATTACACTATACTATATACTGTATCAGCGGTCACCAACCAGTGGTCCGTGGACCACCGATGGTCCACGAGAAAATGTTGGTGGTCCCCAGGGGTTCTGCTGCAAATCAACATTTTGGCGGATGTATACCACCCAATGTTATTTCCAGTGTTGTTTTCAATGCGCGCTGACAGTCAATAATGTCAGTGCTAGGGATGCACCGATACCTCCCCTCCAGGAGTGGGGTTCAGAGCAGTACGCGCCTTACGGCACCAGGACGAGGGGGAGGGGTCGGGAAAATCCACAGCACAGTGGGAACCGGCTGACAGCTGGCCACACCAACACTCCTGCTCCCGGCTGTCTTTTTTTCATTATGCAGCACTGCTGCGATCCTCTCCTCTCCTGCCTCTGTAAACAAGAAGAGGTTGGGTGATGGAGCACAAGGAGATTCGGAAAATCTCTGAAGATGAACGACGCCTGCGCCGTGAGTCCAGGTGCAAGCCCCACCATCCAAGTGGATGGTGGGACTTGCACCTGGCTGCACAAAGTTAGAGGGCCCCTCGCCGACTCGCTTCGCTCGCCACGCTTCGTTCGCCGCGCTTTGCTCACCACGCTTCGTGCACGGCCTCGCTGCGCTCGGCTCTTTTTTATTCTAACTCTATTTCCACTTGGATGGTGGGGCTTGAACCTGGACTCACGGCGCAGGCGCCGTTCATCTTCGGATATTTTCGGAATCTGCTTGGCATCCGTACTGTGCATGCACAGTACACAGCAGACAGTATCCGATGGGGGACACTATTCGACAGGACACCGGCTCCTGTGAACTCAGAGGGAGGTGTGGGGAGTAGTGCAGAGAGCGAGAGGTGAAGAAGGAGGGGATTGCTGATCACAGAATGTGGGAGAGAGCACATGGCTGGATAAGGAGGTGAGATCCAATGATGAGACTGTGTAAGACAGCAGTGTGATGCAGGGAGAGGGGGAGCCCTGGAGCATTGTGCATATAATGATTAAAAATTGTGAGTTTAGTGGTCCGAGAGGTCCGAAAGGTTGGTGACCACTGCTATATACACTAACTATATACTAGCTATATACTAACTAACCTCATTATCATAGCTAGAAGGATAGGTATATAGTGGCCAAACAAACATAAATAATGCACTTCATCATGGAGGAAAAAAAAAAAAAGTCAACTAACAGTTAACCATGATTTAGATGCAGTAGGCCCTATGGATACCATTTAGGCACTGTAGATAAGTGCAGATTATTTCAAATGATTATCATCATACAAGGATTCTAGTACAAGGTTGCCTCTTCTATACTACTGTTTGTGCTGTTTCACTGACAGCAGGTAAATGGAACTTTAGTAGAGTACCGATTAAAGTTTTTCTGGGCTCTAAAGGGAATGCTTTGGGCAATGTAAACTGATATTTAGGAACAGCAGTCACTATGAACATCCCCATGCACAGCTTGATGTGTTCTCTACTGGGTTCAATAAAGTGTCCTTTTAGCACTGACAAATCTGCATAAATGAAACACCAGAAAAATCATGACTAAGCTTAAAGTGTTACCAACCCCTCCTTGAAAAAATATATATGTATTGCCGAACCTTAGGCTGTTTATTGCTGCTGTTCCATTTTTCATTTGATCGCCTCTTACAGGAAAAACTCCTCAAAATCCAGACTTCATTGAGCTTCCCCTAGGGGGGCTCTATTGCTTTGCAGGGAACTCACTGGAGCCACCCTTTCATGAACACTTTCAGTCGGGACTGTGTGCTGACACACACCGCATTTTGAAGCAACCAGAAAGGGAGTTATAACAGGCCCAAAGGTGCCAGTGGTGCATGGAATCAAGGGACATGTAGTCCAAATGCAGAACGACTTGCTTGATATGAGCAATGCACATTCCCTAGCTGAAAGTTTATGGTAGTGTTTCTAAGATACTAGGACCTATAGAAACAAGAACATGAGTCTTTGGGGCTAAATAAGGTTTATTGAACTGGGAATAATAAATAGTAATATGTTGGGAAAAATGTTTTTCATTCCTACGGTTTAATAAGCTGAAATATTCCTGTATTTAGAAAAGGAAATGTGTTAATCAGTAATAGAAAGCATCAATTTTATATTTCAAATCATAGTTCTTCATCCGGATATAACGCTCCATCCGATCAATGCCACAGTTGTTCACGCTACATTAATGGCTAGGACAATTAGTGACACTCAGGTGCTTAAGCTTACAAACCCAGCTCTAGGCCAACCTGCACATTTTAATTTACAACAATACAACCTTTGCCTTGGCACCTTAACCTTTTATTGAATTTTGCATTACGTAGTAAAGTATGTCTTGGCAATGCTGGTGAGCTTCTTGATATATTAATGCTTAGAGAAGCATATTCCAAATGCTTTCATAAACATCAATTAGGTAGCTTACTCAATTACAGTCAGTGGGTGTAACTCATTTAGCCTTGATCGAGACTGTTGACAGTCACTTACCAATAAATAACTCAATGAAGTAAATCATTTCTCCAATGAGGTTACTATTTGTGTGTCTAATGTACTGCATCTGGTTGGACTTGGGACTCTGGACTTCCTAATATAAAATGTAGGTTTAAAAAGAAAAATAAATGATTATATATATATATATATATATATATATATATATATATATATATATATATATATATATATATATATAGGCATATTAGGCACCTCTGAGACTCTGAAAGATCTATGCATTTGGAGCTATAGTTGAATGTTTGAATCTAATGGATTATCAATATACCATGACTAGATGGTTAGAAGATGACTTTACCCATGGGGCCCGATTCATCAAGCTGCAGCATCATAAACTCCATGTGTAAAGTGACATTTAAAGCATTATTATCACACATCAGAATATCGATTCATCAGTAAAGGAAGTGCCTTAGAGGTTATTAATGGTAGAATTTTTTGGTACACGTACCTTGTTTAATGCTTATATATAAACCACTTAAGGACCAGGCCTTTTTCTGACACTCTTTGCATACAAGTAAAAATCTGTATTTTTGTTGCTAGAAAATTACTTAGAACCCCCAAACATTATACATATTTTTTTAGCAGAGGTCCTAGAGAATAAAATGGCAGTCATTGCAATTTTTTACGTCACATGGTTTTTGCGCAGTGTTTTTTTTGCTCACACAATTTTTATTGGAAGAAATACAATTTAACCGCTTCAGCGCCGGAAGATTTTACCCCCTTCCTGTCCAGAGCACTTTTTGCGATTTGCCATTGCGTCGCTTTAACTGACAATTGTGCGGTAATGCGACGTTGCACCCAAACAAAATTTACATCCTTTTTTTCCCCACAAATAGAGCTTTCTTTTGGTGGTATTTGATCAACTCTGCGTTTTTTTATTTTATAAACAAAAAAAGAGCAACAATTTTGAAAAAAATTCAAATTTTTTTTTATAATAAATATCCCTTCAAAATATATAAAGAAACTATTTTTTTCCTCAGTTATGGCCAATATGTATTCTTCTACATATTTTTGGTAAAAAAATAAAAATAAAAATCGCAATAAGCATATATGGATTGGTTTGCGCTAAAGTTATTGCGCCTACAAAATAGGGGGTAGTTTTATGGCATTTTTATTATTAATTATTTTTTTTTACTAGTAATGGCGGTGATCTGCGATTTTTATTGGGACTGCAACATCATGGCGGACACGTTGGACAATTTTGACACATTTTTGGGACCATTTGCATTTATACAGCGATCAGTGCTATAAAAATGCATTGCTTACTGTAAAAAAAGTCACTGGCATCGAAGGGGATAACAGGGGGCAATCAAGGGGTTAATTGTGTTCCCTAGTGTGTGTTCTAACTGAAGGGGGGAGGGGACTGTGTAGGGGAGATGACAGATCGCTGTTCATACTCTGTAAGAACAGACGATCTGTCTGTTCTTCCCTCTTTCCCTCAGAGATCGCGACCACCGGGCACTCGCATCGGCTCCGTGGGCGCCCCTAGTGGCCAAATCAGGAAGTGACCTAACATGATGGCGATTTGCGCGGGCGAGCCATGTTGCAGCAGCTGGTTGGCAAGCGGTTAATGAATTTAAAAAAACACACAGTAATTTTTTTTGTAAAATATAAAAGATGATGTTACGCCCCGTAAATAGATACCGAACTTGTCATTCTTTGAAATTGTGCACGCTTCTGGAATGGTGCTAAACTACGGTACTTGAAAATCTTCATAGGCAATGCTTTAAAAATGTCTACAGTTTACAAGTTACAGTTAGGTCTAGTGCTACAATTATTTCTCTCACCCTTTCATTCGTGGCAATACCTCACATGTGGTGTGAACACAGTTTATATATGTGGGCGTGACCTACATATGCGTTCACCACTTTTCATGGGGCCAGAACTGGAGGTGATATCATGACATTGCTCCGGTATTCCTAGGCCATAGAGATGAGTGGAGGCCATCTTTCCTTCACTCATCTCTGTGACCAACCGCTGCCAGCACCAGATTTGTTCCTGGAGCTACCATCGTCCAGTGAAGCCTGGGAACCACCGGAAAGCGGCAAATTCGCTGCTTTTATTATTATTATACAAGATTTATATAGCGGCAACAGTTTGCGCATCGCTTTAAAACATGAGGGTAGACAGTACAGTTACAATACAATTCAATATAGGAGGAATCAGAAAGCCCTGCTCGTTAGAGCTTACAATCTAGGAGGGAGAGTCAAGTGATACAAAAGGTAATAGCTGTGGGGGATCTGATGGAGAAAGTAAATGTACAGTTGTTAAGTGGGGGCCGAATAGGCTTCTCTTAAAAGAAGTGTTTTTAGGGATTATCTAAAAGCGAGCAGAGTAGGAGATAGTCGGACAGGTTGGGGTAGGGAGTTCCACAGGATAAGAGAGGCTCTGGAAAAGTCCTAGAGGCGAGCATGGGAGGAGGTGAAAAGGGAACTAGAGAGCAGGAGGTCTTGGGGGGAATGAAGGGAACGAGTAGATTGGTATTTTGAGACTAGGTTAGTGATGTAGCTGGGAACCAGGTTGTGGATGGCTTTGTAAGTTGTAAGATTTTTTAATTTAATTTGTTGGGTGAATGGAAGCCAGTGGAGGGATTGACAAAGAGGGGTAGCAGACATTGAGCGGTTGATAAGGGGGATGAGTAGGAGAGACAAGCAGACAGCTCAGTGTTTGCTGGAGATCCAGAGCTCTGTGTCTGGAGATCCCCTCTCTGATCTGCTGGGTGCTGCACTGACACCGATGAATGAGTTGGGTGTCACTATGTAAGGAAGGACCCCCTTATCCTCATCCTAGCTCAGCAGCACCCTGAAGGTTGTCACCCAGCTCAGCACCTCTCACTGTGGACTATCACAGCCCAGACACCCTGCTGGACTAAACTTCACCTCTGAGCTCCTCGCCTGCCTTGCAACTTCTTCTGTTGGATTGTATAAGCAGAATCTGGAAACACCAGAATCCAGAGGAAGCATATGGACCTCAAGAATGCACTTGTAACCCCCCCCCCCCCCCACTTCCGAGGGGATAACTTGAGAGAACTTGGATATTCACATTGGACCGGCAAAGGTGACCTTTGGAATCGAGCTCCTGGGAGGTCTGCAGGACAGAAGCTAGCGGTCCTGATGTGATTTCACCCAACCTGAGGTCCGATCGCTGAGAGATTACCAGCTTTGTAAAGCCAAGGTGTTGCCGAGATTAAGTTGTTTACATCTGGTGGGTCAGTGGAAGAAGGATCTCTTGCTTAACTAGTGGATTGTTTGATGAATAGGAGGAACCGTGGATCTGACCATTCAGTGATCTGTTCATTGTGTATATCCCATATACTGACGGCAAGGGTCAATTATATCGGGTGTCGGTGACGGTTCTCTCTCTCTCTCTTCATCTTATTGAATTCTCCAGATGGACTATATTTTGATTAATAGATCATTTTAATGTGGATTCTGTAGACCCAACTATAATTAGTGTTTGAATAAAAGGAACTGTAACATTACACATAAAAGTGACAAACTTACATAAGATCAGGCCTGTCTGATGTGGGGGTGCAGTAAAAAAAAAAAAGTCAAGGGGCCAGTACAATCTGCTCTAGTTGATTTTTTTAGTCCTCGCAGTAGTTGCCCAAATGTTTATAAAATCATTATTTTCACAAAAAATACACTAAAATTATTAGCACACAAAAACACAACATAACTTACAAAATCGGGCCCATGCTTCTAATTTCAAGTCTAATCAGGCAAGCGCATTTTTCTAATTGACTACCATTTAATTATTTTAATTATTCATTTTATGATTATTTCACTGTTCTTTGTCTATAAATGAGATATGCAAATATAAGTACCAAGATACAACATAAGAAAAATATACCCTTGAATATGATATGATAGGATATTTATGTAACTTTTTGTGTATTTTTGGATTTTATAATAGCACCCACCCAATCTGTCCTGAGCAAGTAAATCTTGCAAAACGTGTTGACTACCAAGTATGGAGGAGTTGTGGATTTGATCCCTGACATCCATGCTGATATCATATTATACTTTCCTTTGATGGACTTCCACACATCGTATACAGCAGGGAAATGCAATTAGCGGACCTCCAGCTGTTGCAGAACTACAAGTCCCATGACACATAGCAAGACTCTGACAGCCACAAGCATGACACCCAGGGGCCGAGGCATGATGGGACTTGTAGTTTTGCAACAGCTGGAGGTCCACTAATTGCATATCCCTGATATACAGTATCTCACAAAAGTGAGTACACCCCTCACATTTTTGTAAACATTTTATTATATCTTTTCATGTGACAACACTGAAGAAAATTACACTTTGCTACAATGTAAAGTAGTGAGTGTACAGCTTGTATAACAGTTTGCTTTCCCCTCAAAATAACTCAACACACAACCATTAATGGCTAAACCACTGGCAACAAAAGTGAGTACACCCCTAAGCGAAAATGTCCAAATTGGGCCCAATTAGCCATTTTCCCTCCCTGGTGTCATGTGACTTGTTAGTGTTACAAGGTCTCAGGTGTGAATGGGGAGCAGGTGTGTTAAATTTGGTGTTATCACTCTCACTCTCACTCTCTCATACTGGTCACTGGAAGTTCAACATGGCCCTTCATGGCAAAGAACTCTCTGAGGATCTGAAAAAAAGAATTGTTGCTCTACATAAAGATAGCCTAGACTATAAGAAGAATACAGAGACCGTGAAACTGAGCGGCAGCACGGTGACCAAGACCATGCAGCGGTTTAATAGGACAGGTTTCACTCATAACAGGCCTCACCATGGTCGACCAAAGAAGTTGAGTGCATGTGCTCAGTGTCATATCCAGAGGTTGTCTTTGGGAAATAGATGTATGAGTGCTGCCAGCATTGCTGCAGAGGTTGAAGGGGTCAGCCTGTCAGTGCTCAGACCATACGCCGCACACTGCATCACATTGATCTGCATGTCCGTCGTCCCAGAAGGAAGCCTCTTCTAAAGATGATGCACAGGAAAGCCTGCAAACAGTTTGCTGAAGACAAGCAGACTAAGGATTGGACATGGATTATTGGAACCATGTCCTGTGGTCTAATGAGACCAAGATAAACATTTGGTTCAGATGGTGTCAAGCGTGTGTGAGGTGAGGAGTACAAAGACAAGTGTGTCTTGCCTACAGTCAAGAGTGGTGGTGGGAGTGTCATGGTCTGGGGTTGCATGAGTGCTGCCCGCACTGGGGAGCTACAGTTCATTGAGGGAACCATGAATGCCAACATGTACTGTGACATACTGAAGCAGAGCATGATCCCCCTCCCTTCGGAGTCTGGGCTGCAGGGCAGTATTCCAACATAATATCGACCCCAAACACACCTAAGACTACCACTGCCTTTCTAAAGAAGCTGAGGGTAAAGGTGATGGTCTGGCCAAGCATGTCTCCAGACCAAAACCCTATTGAGCATCTGTGGGGCATCCTCAAATGGAAGGTTGGGGCGCAAGGTCTCTAACATCAACTAGCTTTGTGATGTCATCATGGAGGAGTGGAAGAGGACTCCAGTGGCAACCTGTGAATCTCTGGTGAACTCTATTTCCAAGAGGGTTAAGGCAGTGCTGGAAAATAATGGTGGTCACACAAAATATTGATACTTTGGGCCCAATTAGGACATTTTCATTTAGGGGTGTACTCACTTTTGTTGCCAGCAGTTTAGACATTAATGGCTGTGTTTGAGTTATTTTGAGGGGACATCAAATTTACAATGTTATACAAGCTGTACACTCACTAATTTACATTGTAGCAAAGTGTAATTTCTTCGGTGTTGTCACGTGTACTCACTTTTGTGAAATACTGTATATCTTTTGACTGGATTTCTTTCTCTATGCTTGGGTTTGGATATTTGCTTGATCTACTAAAGGTAGAGGGTGTTGCATTTATTTTATGTCAAGATGTTTTAAGATATTTGTAATAAAGATTATTATGTTTCATATAGACTGCCTCGTGTTGTGCCTACAAAGTCCACTAGTTTTTTGAGAAAGTAGGATCTGCTTTCTCTTCCCTTCTCTTTATTTACTCATATTTGGTCTGGTCTCTGGTTCCTTATGGTGTAGCCGACTGATCTGGTCATCCCTGCTGGATACCTGCTTTTGGTATCCCTTACAAACACACATGATGTATGTGGGGCGATATGCAGTAAATTCCAAGAAATACTCATATTTCAGTTTACTTAAAGGGATTGTAAAGGGATTTTTTTGTTTGTTTTTTAAATAACAAACATGTTATACCTACCTCCACTGTGCAGCTCGTTTTGCACAGAGTGGCCCCGAACCAGGTCTTCTGGGGTCCCTCGGCGGCTGTCTCAGCTTCCCCCCGCAAGTACTTCTCACGTTCATGCGAGCTCCCTCGCTTGGTGAGAAGTGCTTGCGGGCATGCTCCCGTGATACAGCCGGCGGCTTTAGCCGCTTACTGTATCACTTGGCCTCGCCCCCGGCGCACCACGTCATTGGATGTGATTGACAGCAGCGCGAGTCAATGGCTGCGCTGCTTTCAATCCATCCACTCTAGCCAAGCAACGGCCAGGCTGAGCAGCGAAGAGGATGTCGGAAGCGGACGCGGGACTTTCGAGGGGTCAGGTAAGTAAAACGGGGGGGGGGGGGGGGCTGGAGGGCTGTTATTGTCAGGTGTTTTTTCACCTTAATGCATAGAATGCATTAAGGTGAAAAAATGTTTACCTTTACAACCCCTTTAAAGTGGGTGTAAACCTGAAAAAAATATGTTTTTAATGAAGACTTCTACCTGGTACAGTAGAGGATGTCAAGTAACCTGTGCCCAGTCTTGCCACAAAGAGTTAATCCAGTTCGAAGCAATCCTCTTGTGTTTTTGTAGTAAGATAAAAAACTACACACAGATAAGTTTGTGTGGTCACATCCCCCACTGCTGTGACTGACATCTCATTTCTTTATCTCATGAACGGAATGAGAGTCCAGCTTCACATCCCTCTTTTCTTCTCTAGCTCCCCCAGGATTGGCTGCTCCACACAAATTCATGTGGTGCCTTTCCTCAGTTTTGACTGGATGTTACTCAAAACTCAGGAATAGGAGAGTGTAGAGGTGGGCGGGGAGTCTTGTGACATCATGACTCCGCCCAACGAGCTCTGGCAAAGAGGCCCATCCACCGATTCCAGAGTTTTGCGGGGCTCCTACTGTTCAAGGGGGTGACATTTGCAAGGTATGGATACATGCAGGAGGCTTGCATGTATATATATATACAGGGGGTCCCCGAGTTACAAACTCGTTAGGGACTGGCCGCCTGTTCTTATGTCGGAATTGTTCGTAAGTCGGCCGCACATGCGCAGACCGACAATTACGGACATTTCCGATCTTCCGTCTAATACCGTTCTGCGCATGCGCGGCAAATTACGGACATTTCCGAATTTTGCCGTCATTTTCCGAGGCGCCGTCTGGCCGCGCATGCGCAGAGCGGCCGGAGGAAAATGGCGGAGGGTCCCCGCAGCCCCCCGTTCGTAAGTAGGGGATGTTCGTAGGTCGGACGTTCATAAGTCGGGGACCCCCTGTACATTAATACTGTACCATTAGTTTATACTGGGTGAGTGGTATCCACTTTAAGTCATATCAGTAAAAACATCTTATAATAGTGTGCTGTAAGTTAATGCACTTTGCACAATGTTTTTTTTTTTTTTTTTTTTTTTGTAGAGTGTTATTTTGATGGGGTTTTTACTGAGAGCTCTGCCATACTTTCCGTAAGTCACCTGGCTGCTGCAGTAGCACAGTGACGGCAAAAATAAACTTTTCATAGGACTCTGGTGGTGTCAGTGTATCTACAGCTATTCCAAAAATAGTATCTGTCTTTCTGGTATCACCATGGCACTGCTGATGTCAGGTACATATGATATTATTGTTGTTTTCTATCTTCCCAAACCCAGCTTATTACTGCAATCCACACATCTGTAAGATTGGCAAAGCATAATAAAAAATACTGCACAATGTGGGAAATGTATGACTCCTGGAGCAGACAGAATCTGGAGCAGCTGCGCATGGCAACCAATCAGCTTCTATCTTTAGCTTGTTCAGTTAGGCTTTGAAAATGAAAGACATAAGCTGGTTGGTTTGCACAGCTGCTCCAGATTCTGGATGTTCCAGTTTTAATAAAGTCCCCTCAATGTATGCATTTGCTGATTTTTTTGTGTCTGTTCTTGTATTGAATTCATGAAACACCATAACTTTTAAGTTATGTCATATGTTATTTACAGCTTTTGGGCTCATGCACACAGGGCTTTATAAAAAATGAGCTGCAATGTCACTACCAACGGCAGGAAAAAGCAGCTGTAAAAATTCGCTTTTAGTAGTTTTTCGTTTAGCCGCGTTAGCTTTTAGCAGCGTTTCTCTGCCTCTATTCAAAATCAATGGTTCCCTATGAGAGCCCATTGATTTCAATAGAAGTCGCACCAGAAGTCGGATGAGTGCTGAGAATCTTGAAGAGGAACCCCGCACCACAATAAAAAAAAAAAAAAATGGTGTGGGGTCCCCCTAAAGATCCATACCAGACCCTTATCCGAGCATACAGCCCGGCAGGTCAGTAAAAGGGGGGGGGACGAGCGAGTGTCCCCCTCCTGGACCATACCAGGCCGCATGCCCTCAACATGGGGGGTGGGTGCTTTGGGGCAGGGGGGGAGCCTGCGCCCCCACTACAAAGCACCTTGTCGCCATGTTGATGGGGACAAGGGCTTCTTCCCGACAACCCTGGCCGTTGATTGTCAGGGGCTGTGGGCAGGGGGCTTACCGGAATCTGAAAGCCCCCTTTGCTTGCCCCCCACCCTATGTGAATGAGTATGGGGTATATCGTACCCCTACCCATTCACCAAAAAAGAAAGTGTAAAAAACAGTACACAGGATTCTAAAGTAATTTATTAAGCAGCTCTGGTGTTTCTTCTTCCTATTTCTTCTCCCTCCGGCGATGTCTTCATCCTCTGGTTCTTCTGCACTCACTGCTGATGACTTCTTCTGCCGCTGTCTTCTCCCTCTGCTTGTTCTCCTCTCTCTGCTGTCTTCTCCCACTGTCTTCTCCCACCGTTCTTCCTCCGATGTTATCTCAAAGCTCTCTCCCACTGTAATGCTGGGTCCGCCGTGTGCCAATACTTATGCCCAGCATTACAGCAGTAGAGAGCATCGAGACAACATCAGAGGGAGAAGACAGCGGGATAAGATAGCGGGAGAAGACAACTGGAGATAACAGCAGAGAGAAGAGAACCGGCAGAGGGAGAAGACAACGGCAAAAGAGGTCAACAGTGGTAAGAGTGGAAGAAACGGAGGATGAAGACATCGCCAGAGGCAGAAGAAATCGGAAGAGATGCCAGAGCTGCTTTAATAAATTACTTTAAAAAACCTGTGTACTGTTTTTATTTTTGACACTTTCTTTTGGGTGAATGGGTAGGGGTAAGATGTACCCCAGGCTCATTCACATAGGGTGGGGGCCGGGATCTGGGGGCCACCTTGTTAAAGGGGGGTTCCATATTCCGATAAGCCCCCCACCCGCAGACCCCGACAACCAACGGCCAGGGTTTTCAGGAAGAGGCCCTTGTCCCCATCAACATGGGGACACAGTGCTTTGGGGTGGGGCGCAGGCCCCCTGCCCCTAAGCACCCACCCCCCATGTTGAGGGCATGTGGCTTGGTATGGTCCAGTAGTGGGAACGCTCGCTTGTCCTCCCCCTTTTCCTGACCTGCCAGGCTGCATGCTCGGATAAGGGTTTGGTATGGGATTTTGGCACAGGGTTCCTTTTCAAGATACTCAGCACACAAGCCGCGCAGCAAGTTGGCATGTCATGGTGTGACTTCTATTCAAATCAAAGGACTTTCATAGGGAACCACTGATTTTGACATGTAAAAAAAAAAAATGTTTAGCAACATTTAGCAGCGTCAGGCGTTTTTACAGCTTGTTTTTACTGCTCCTGGGAGCACAGGCTGTTGTTTTTTTCTACTGCCCCTAAACGCTTATGCCTCCAAACGCCTCTGACAGTTTATGTGTACATGGACACATAGGCTAACACGGAGGGGCATTTAGAAGCCCCTAACAGCAGCTGTAAAAACGTCCTGTGTGCATGAGCCTATTCTGTTATTCAAATACGATGTTTATATTTTTGTTTAGTCATGGCTGACTTTATTTAAGTGTGCACCTATATGTCCAGAAACATTGGTCCATGAGATCTGAATACATTTTTTGTACCTGTGAATTTTACATCTTTTAATTTTAATGATACAATAATATTTCACTTTTTATTGGATCACCCACCCTAACTTTTGGAGAACAGTGTAGCAAAAAATTACCTGAGGTGACATGCTTTGGCCAACTATGTATAAAGGATCATAACTTACAGCATAAGGTAGATTAAAACGTAATGGAAACTTTGTTCAACAGCCCCCTATTTGTTATTACCATTTTAATCACCAATTGCTAATATCGTTTGCCACTTGATACAGCTGAAATAAGCTCATCTTCTTTATTTTGCTACCAGCCCTGAAGCCAGAGCTGTCCCTGAAAAAGTTCAGGGTCGCACTGTCTTGATATTGGATCTGCTAGCACACCAGACATTGCTTTTTGTAAGTTGTCTGATAATTTTTGATAAAGTCTTGGTCTATAGTTGTAGCACCTATTTCTCCTCGATAGATCTATCATGATATAACAAATGTAGAGTAGGATAGTGGCTAGGTTGCTGCCTCCCCAAAAAAAGAACTCCCTATAAAAAAGGGGGGTCCAGAATATAAAGTGAGTGAATAAATGGGGTGGCGCTACCTGAGATCGATAGGTGTATGAAACCAATCTCTCTGACATAAACTCTATTTACCTTACTTAGGTTTAAGCTAGAGGATGTAATGGATTCCTATTCAAGAATGTAAAGGCGTCTACAGGATAACCTATGAAAAACCTTTTAAAAACCTTTGTTAAAGTGCTACAGGTGGAGTAAATAGATAAAATCCTGTGTATTTGTGGCCCTCCCTGCGCAAATGTGGCAAGGGAGTCTTTACGGTTCCATCCAAACTAAGTGAAAAATATAATATAATAATATATGGTTGATAGCTTAACAGAAATCGTATGTGTACGTGTCTATCAATGCACAGGTGTGACCAGGAAAAAAACCTGTCACAAATCCAAACAATCTAAGTGCAGGTCAAGGATATATATATGTATAACAAAGCAAATAAGAATGTGATTCAAAACAGTCCAGTGATCAGTTAAAGGGGTGTTCCGGGAAAAAAAAAAAAAAATGTAAAAGCCAGCAGCTACACATACTGCAGCTGCTGGCTTTTAATAAATGGACACTTACCTGTCCTGCAGTCCCTCGATGTCGGCACCGCAGCTGATGTCTCCATCAGCTGTCGGGTCCTGCCGCTGCCATTGCGGGTAAGGTAACCCAGCAGTGAAGCCTTTCGGCTTCACGCCGGGAACCCTACTGCGCATGTGCGAGGCACTGCTCCTCTCTCCTATTAGCCCGGCGGCCGAGGGAGGAGGAGGAGGGAGCCCCGTGGTGACGTCATGGCCGCATCGCGCCGCTGCGTACTTCCGGAAGTGGGAAAGGATACCTGTTGAAGACAGGTATTCTGCCCCCCCCCCCCCGAAAGGTGCCAATTGTGACACCGCAAGGGGGGAGGAATCCGATGAGCGGAAGTTCCACTTTAGGGTGGAGCTCCGCTTTAAGTTATGCACATTGAAAGGCAAACACTCCTAGAGCTGATGTGCTACCATCTGATCTTAATCATTTGAAACAGGAGAAAAATTTGTCCCAATAACGATGATATACAATATTCCAAAGATCACAGAAGTTCATTCAAAAGGTGACTTGCGTACTCTGTTGCATAGGTATTCATGTGACTTTCGTGCTCCCCCTCTCAGGTCCCCACTCACCAGCTACCACTACCCCTGCAGGGGTGAATGGCATATATAGTATGAAGCAGCTGAGGTCTCTGATGTCTCTCCGGGTCAGGATACTTCCAATTCCCCGTCAGGATATCCTGTGTCAGCCGAATACTAGGAGGTAGCCAGTTTATTCCAGTGTTGATCCCAGCAGAAAGTCCTCATATGGAAAAGATAAGAGCTCCAATAGTGTAGTATCGAAAAGTTTTAAGTTTATTACAAACTATAATTAAAATAACATAACCATCTCCCATCCATGGTAAGATCTCATCTCAAAACTAAAAACTGAACATTCAAGAAAAAAACAGGGTCTGTATGCAATGTCAGAAAGCCAAGGTTAGCAGCGTGCGCTCCAACTGCATTCCACCCGATTTCCTCTCAGACCCGGAAGTGACGTTGTGTGCGTGGCCTCGCTTTACATGCGTTTTGTAATGAACCTCTTCTGAACCGCTTCAGAAGACAAGCAAAGACTGACTTCTTGTGTCTGGATGCAAGGGAAAAATGCTTGTTGCTGGGCTGTGCAGGAATAGGGGAGATACTTACCAGCAGCCCTTGTGGGGGTAGTGCTACATTTGATGGCTCGTCCGTGATTCCCTATAGCAACCTGCATGGCTGTTGCCCCTAGCAGCTGAAAACCATTGAGCCAAAAGACTGTAATTTGCTGCTAAATTGTCACAGGAGTCAAGAAGTAGAGAAGTTATGCTGTCCTGTGAAACTGTGACAAATGACAAAAGTGAAAAATTGTTGTCTGGCTGGTGCAGGAATAGGGAAAACAGTTACCAGCAGCCCTTGCGGGCGTAGTGCTACACTATTGTGCAGGTACATCCAAATTACTTGGTTTAGAAAGCTGCGTAGCTTTCATATTGTGAACAGTTGGTTTGAATTCCGTGCCTGTTATGCTTAAGGAAATTACATCCTTTGCAGCTTCACAGCAGGGCACATGTAGGCCTGCTGGTGTTATGGTACCTGTGAAAGTCTATTTGTCATGCTCCTTCTGCATACTATCAGAGATCATGCCAAACATCTAGCTGCACTGCCAACAAACAAGAAAATGGTGTAAAATTGTGATTTGCTACTGGCATAGAGCCATAATATAAAATTTAAGGATCCATGAAGGGCATATAAAAATTTCCTGAAACAAAAATGAGGAAAGGTTTCCAGACATTGCTGAAATTGTAAAAGTAGAATAATTTCATTAACATGGTTTGCATAGGGAATTGATTTGTACCTCTCACTTCATAGTCTCTGGAATGCAGACCTGGAAGTATTTGCAGACTGCCTGTTATGTTTGTAATTAGGTTAGAGAACGTCCAGACGATGATTTCTCACACTGTGTTATTAGTAAAGCAATGTTCAATAAGGCATCATGAAAAGGAGCACATAAGAGCTACGGTATATATTCCTGTGTTACACAAGTTATGCTATCCACAAAAATAGCACTGAATCACAAGGCATTTTAATCACTACCTCACATACTGGCATCATCAGGTCCCTGCCAACATTTCTGAGTTTTTCTACAACGTAGTTGGAAATAAAGAAATGCCTATGGTTTTTGCACACACTAAATTTCCGCGTTCAAGAAATATGTCAAATGCACATGTGCAGGTAAACGCTGTTGCAGGGAAGCATCAGCATTTATAGAGTACAGACACATACAGCTATTGACTTGTATAACAGGCTGTACCTATAGTACAGGAAATCATCGGGAAATTTACACATATAAAATACCTATGTGCATGAACCCTAAAGCACAGATTAGATTCCAGCCTTTCTCTAACCAGGGGTCTTCAAACTATGGCCCTCCAATTGTTCAAGAACTACAATTCCTATCATGCCTAGTCATGTCTGTGAATGTCAGAGTTTTACAATGCCTCATGGGATGTGTAGTTCCGCAACAGCTGGAGGGCCATAGTTTGAGGATCCCTGCTCTACACTATAAAAAGCCAAAGAAGTAGTAGAGTATTGCACCATGTTAGCCATTGATTAATTTACCCACTTCAGCTTCAGCAGGTTATATTTGATGACCAGGCTATTTTCTGCTATTTAGCACTGCGCTATTTTAACTGGTAATTGCGCGGTCATGCAACGCTGTACCCAAATAAAATTTCTATAATTTTTTTCGCACAAATGGTGATCACCACTTTTTTTTATTTACTATTATATAAAACATATCAAATAAAAAAAAAAAAAATCTTCATGTATTTTGTCCAAAATGTATTCAGCTGCATGTCTTTGGTAAGAAATACCCCAGTAAATGTATATGTAATATCACAGAAATATCCCAGTAGTATATGGATTGGTTTGTGTGAAAGTTAAAGCGCCTACAAACTATGGTATATACAGTGGTTATAGAAAAGAACCCCCCCCCCCTTTAAAACAATAACATTCTGTTGCTTTTCAGCCTGAAATTAAGGCAGAAACCGTTTTTGTTTTATCCATCTAAGTGAAAGATATAACACCAACATAAAAAATAAATTCAAAAACAGAATCATTGAGTTGGAAAAAGGATCACCCCCTTGTCTCAGTATTTTGTTGAACCACCTTTTGCTTTAATTACAGCCTTTAGTCTGTTGGGTTATGTCTCTACTAACTTTGCACATCTAGACTTTGCAATATTTGCCCACTCTTCCTTGCAGAACTGCTTAAGATCAGTTAAATTTAATGGTGACTGGCAGTAGACTGCTGTCTTCAAGTCATTCCACAGATTTTCAATGGGGTTTAAATCTGGGCTCTGACTAGGCCATGCAAGGACATTCACCTTTTATCCAGTGAATACAGCTGCATAAAACAAAAACTTTAAGAAAAACAGAACTGGAAGGCGCACACACCTAGTGCATTACCAGAGATAATTACATCTTAAGATTTTTTTGTATAAAAGTGGGTACTGACAAAATGCAATTGACAAAAGACCATAAACACAGTGCATGATCATGCACAGAACACGGGGTACAGCTAACGCATTTCGGGGGCGCACCCCCTTCCTCAGAGCTAGGCTAGTGTCGTACGCCAACCGCTTTTATAGGGAATGTGGAATTGAAAATTGTGTGTCAAAAAGAGCCACACCCTCAAAAGGGGTGAAAAAAAAAAAGTTGATAAGAAATTATTAATAAGAAATTGAATAATATATATATAGTTACACTAATGTAAAAACGACAAAATCCATATCAAAAACCTATATTCAAAACATCTGACTAAATATAAATGAATGTGCACTATATCATGGATTCGAATAAATCATCATTATTTATATGTGTATTTATGAAGGAGTTTTTTGTTTTGGATATAGGTTTTTGTCATTTTTACATTAGTATATATAATTATTCAATTTCTTATTAACCACTTGACCACTGGGCACTTAAACCCCCTTCCTAACCAGACCAATTTTCAGCTTTCGGTGCTCTCACACTTTGAATGACAATTACTCAGTCATGCAACACTGTACCCACATTAATTTTTTTGTCCTTTTTTCACACAAATAGAGCTTTCTTTTGGTGGTATTTAATCACTGCTGGGTTTTTTATTTTTTGCGCTATAAATTAAAAAAAGACTGAAAATTTGGTAAAAAAAAAAAATGAATTCTTTATTTCTATACAATTTTATTGCAGAGTATTGGCGAGTATTGGCAGAGTATTGTAGAGTATTGCACGGTGTTGCAGAGTATTGCACAGTGTTGGCAGAGTATTGCACAGAGCAGCGCTGTGGGCACTACACATCCAGCCCACAGCTGCTGCTGCCATCTCTCCCCCTCTCCGCTTCTCCCCTCTCACTGTACCGATCGGTACAAAGAGGGGAGGGAGGAACCGGTGTCATGACATGACGCCGGTTTGTTTACATGTGATCGCTCCGTCATTTGACGGAGCGATCACGTGGTAAACGGCCGGTGATGGACCCGGCGGTAACGGATGTTCCCGAGTGCGCGTCCCACGGACGTCCACCCAGAATAAGCCAACCACGCTGTAGCCGTCTTTCGGCTATGGCCCGGTCGGCATGTGGTTAATAATTTCTTATCAACTTTTTTTTTCTTTCCCACCTCTTTGAGGGCGTGGCTCTTTTTGACACACAATTTTCAATTCCACCATTCCCTATAAAAGCGATAGCCCATGGTGTACAAGACCAACCTAGCTCCTAGCTCCCCCGAAACACGTTAGTAGGACCCCGTGTTCTGTGCATGTCCATGCACTGTGTTTATGGCCTTTTGTCAGTTGGATTTTGTGAGTACCCACTTTTATACAAAAATGTCTTATTAAATTATTTCTGGTAATGGACTAGGTGCGCACGCCTTCCATTTCTGTTATTCTTGCAGTTCCTTTCGGATTATCCCATCTGAGGAAGGCAGCATCCACCTAGTTTTGGGATGCCATATATACCTTTCACACCACCATTTTATCTGACATCTGTTACTCCTTGGAAGACCTATTAGTGCTGGAAGTGACTCTGTTTTTTGTAAAACAAAAATGTTGTCTTCATTTCCAGCTAGAAAGCAACAAAATGTGATTATTTTAACCACTTGTTGACCGCCGCATGTACATATATACGTCGGCAGAATGGCACGGCTGGGCAAATGGGCGTACAGGTACATCCCTTTGAATTTGCCGCTGCGTGGTCATGTGCGAGGCCGCCGCCGGCGCGTGCACAACCCTGCCAGGAGTTGGATCGCGGGTCCCGCAGACTCGATCGCTGTGGGGATACCCACGATCATCTCTCGGTGCTGAAGAACGGGGAGATGCTAATGTAAACAAGCATCTCCCCGTTCTGTCACTGATTATAGCTCCCTGTGATTGGGGGCTATGATCAGTGATGTGTCATTTGTAGCCCACCCCCTAACAGTTAGAAACACTCCCCAGGACACACTTAACCCCTCCCTAGCCCACAAGTGGTTAACCCCTTCACTGCCAGTGTCATTTTTACAGTAATCAATGCAATTTTATAGCACTGATGGCTGTAAAAATGACAATGGCCCAAAAATGTGTCAAAATTGTCCGATGCGTCCGCCATAATGTCGCAGTCACAATAAAAATCGCAGATCGCTGCCATTACTAGTTAGAAAAAAAAATGATTATTAATAAAAATGCCATAAATCTATGCCCTATTTTGTAGACGCTATAACTTTTGCGCAAACCAATCAATAATCGCAATTTTTTTTACCAAAAACATGTAGAAGAATATGTATTGGCCTAAACTGAGGGAAAAACTTTTTTTTATATATTTTTTATTTATTATAGCAAAAAGTAAAAAATAATGTGTTTTTCTCAAAATTGTCGCTCTATTTTTGTTTATAGCGCAAAAAATAAAAACCGCAGAGGTGATCAAATACCACCAAAAGAAAGCTCTATTTGTGGAAAAAAGGGACGTCAATTTTGTTTGGGAGACATGTCGCACGACCGCGCAATTGTCAGTTAAAGCGACACAGGGCCAAATCGCAAAAACTGCTCTGGTCTTTGGCCAGCAAAATGGCCCGGGGCTTAAGTGGTTAAAGGGAGGTGATTCTTTTCTATACCCACTGTATATTGGAATTATTTTTTATACTACTATGGGTATATTAGTAACTTATAATGGAATTGCGATAGTGCGGCAGGAAATCTGACACTAACTGATACTGGGGGGGATAATACTATACACTCCGTGTGTACTAATGACAATGGCTGGGAAGGAGTTAACATCTGGGGTGCTCAAAGCTTTACAATCACTTTAATATGAACTGCAATCTTTTGGATATAAAATAAATAATAAAACATTATGTCATATGCAGTGATGTAAGTAACTGAGTTAAAATAAACGGAGTTACTTAATGCAGTTACTTTAGAGGGTAACTAATTATCTAACTGATTACTTTTCCCCTCATGGTAATGCAGTTCCCATTACTTGGCCGGAGTTACTGCAATTACATCTACCGCCACTAGATGGCAGTAGTGTAATTCTGATGTCCTGCCGAAAATGTTCCCCTGCTGGATAAGGACCCCCTGTACTGCGCAGGCGAAGCGCTTGCACAGTACGAAGGACTACGGGGGTTACGAAAATTGCCGAACCTAAACAGCTCTGAGTGAACTCTACACCGCGCAGGCGCAGTTAACATGTAATTGTACGAGGCGATGCCGCACGCTCCTGATGCTTGTGCTACTCTGCAAGGGGCGTCTATCGTGTAACTAAGGGGCGGGTCTAGTATTACTGTAACCAAGGGGCGCATTTATTATTATTGTTATATATCAAACTCTGCCCATTAATTTAACATTCGCCCTCTTCTGTAGCCATCCGCCCCTTACACAATATAATAATAATAGACCCGCGCCTTGCTTACATGCTGTAACAGATCTGCTCCTTGGTTAGAGTAATAACAGAGCAGCCCCTTGGTTACACGATATATAACAATAATAATAAATGCGCCCCTTGCTTACAGTAATACTAGACCCGCCCCTTAGTTACACGTATAGAATATTTTAAAAAAAAGTCACAGTTACTTTGCTGCGTAACTAATTACTTTTCCAATGTAGTAACTGAGTTACTAACGCAATTATTTTTTGGGAGAAGTAATTTATAACTTAACTAATTACTTTTTTTAAAGTAAGATGACCAACACTGGTCATATGTGAGTAAGGTCTCACAATCTAAAAGAAAAAAGTCCAAGTTCAATAGGTGACAGTGCACTATGGCCAAACAGAATCTGTCTGCCAACTCCCTTGCACCCAGGGTTACACAATGTGGACAAATGTAAAGACTTTAAATGAAACAAATGACTGTCTCTTCTTGCAGCCAAAATATACATGTGAAAGATCACTTGAGATCACAAGTCTTTAACCACTTCAGCACCGGGCCATTTTACACCCTTCTTTACCAGAGCACTTTTTGTGATTCGGCACTGCGTCGCTTTAACTAACAATTGCGCGGTCGTGCAACGTTACACCCAAACAAAATTGACGTCCTTTTTTCCCACAAATAGAGCTTTCTTTTGGTGGTATTTGATCGCCCCTGCGGTTTTTATTTTTTGCGCTATAAACAAAAGAAGAGCGACAATTTTGAAAAAAACACAATATTTTTTACTTTTTGCTATAATAAATATCAATTAAAAAAAAAAAAAAAAACGATTTTTTTACTCAGTTTAGGCCGATACGTATTCTTCTACATATTTTTGGTAAAAAAAATCGCAATAAGCGTATATTGATCGGTTTGCGTAAAAGTTATAGCGTCTACAAAATAGGGGATAGATTTATTGCATTTTTTTTTTTTTTTTTTACTAGTAATGGCGGCGATCTGCGATTTTTTTTTCGTGACTGCGACATTGTGGCGGACACTTCGGACACTTTTGACACATTTTTGGAACCATTCAAATTTACACAGCGATCGTTGCTATAAAATTGCATTGATTACTGTGTAAATGTGACTGGCAGGGAAGGGGTTAACACTAGGGGGCGCTGCAGGGGTTAATGTGTTCCCTATAGGAGTGATTCTAACTGTGGGGGGAGGGGACTCACAAGGGGAGGAGACCGATCATGTGTTCCGCCGTACTGGGATAACATGATCGGTCTCCTCTCCGCTGACAGGACGTGGAGCTGTGTGTTTACACACACAGCTCCACGGTCCCGCACGGTCCCGTTGTTTTAACGGGCAATCGCGGGTGCCCGGCGGACATCGCGGCCGCCGGGCACTCGCACCGGGTCCCGAGCGATGCCGCGGGCGCGCGCGCCCCCAGGCGGCCGGGAATGGGAGGACGTCATATGACGCCCACCCAGGATGGGAGATCCACCTTGTGGGCGTCATATGACTATGGGCGGGTAGGGAAGTGGTTAAAGTGAAACTTCACTCTCTCAATCGACACTGACTGACTATTTTTAATCCTTCTGCTGTTAGCGTTAGTAAATAGATAGGAATGTATATGATATTTACTTGCATTAAACTTTTTCTTTTTTTTTTTTAACATTTATTCAGTTACTTCCTGGTTTCCAGGCCAAGGCAAATTATGTCATACAACCCAGGAGTCTTAATGATTAGAGTGGTTTCCCAGCTAAGCACACTCTCCTGCTTGCATGCCTGAGCTAGGGGCAGGATTCCAGGAAGTAAATGCTACATGAGTCATCTGCCCATACTCAGTGGCGTCACTAGGGGGGTGCGGTCTGCACCCAGATGACACCAGCTAGAGGGGTGACACCATCCCAAGGTTTACCAAAGCCCTGGCTCCCTTTGGCAGTTTTTTATTGCAGCCAGCTTGGAACACCTTCAGCGCCATGGCCACGCCTGGCCTGTGTCTTCCTCATCCTCTCTTACTACTTGACTGCTGAGCATGTCACTATCCCTGCCTGGGCGGCACGGCTGCACACTCTCCAGCTGCCGCCCGGGTATAGCGTGTACCTGAGCCGCCCTGGCCCAGAGCTAGTGCGGTAATGGGCGGGGGTGTCGGCTTGTGTTTGGGGGTGAACGCTGCTGAAGCCCAAGGTGAGGTGTTGTGATAGGTGGGGGTTGCCATGGTGTCTCCACCCAGTCACACCTGAGCCACTGAGAGCTGGTGTAATAAGAGGGAGGAGTGTTTTGTCCGGCTGGTCTGATAAGGGGGGGTTGGTTTTTGCTTCTGTACACAGCTATATTAATATAGCTGTGTCCAGCTGGCTGTCCCCCCCCCCCCCCAATCAGACAGACCTGCTCAGGGTGGGAGGCTCAGTCAGCTACAAGCTATTATACAGGCGTAATTGGAACCTTCAGGGCCCCGGTGCAAGACCCCCCCCCCTTTCATCTGACCCCCGGGATTCCAATTTTGTGAGGGTGTCCATGGATATCCTCCCAGAACTCCCATTGATGGGCCTATCAGTGCCCATCAATGCCGCCTATTAGCGTCCATCAGTGCCACCTATCAGCATCCATCTGTGTCACCTATCAGTGCTGCTTATCAATGCTCAATCCCAATCAGTGTCGCCTATCAGTGCCCATCAATGATGCCTATCAGTGCCACCTATCAGAGCTTA